>JAXQQM020085662.1:0-287069 GCA_034641835.2 Pinus albicaulis | reverse complement strand
GTAGAGCTCAATGGGAGCAAATGATGGAGATGTGTGACCAAGTGTATAGATCCAGAGTGATCTAATAGGCAACAAAAGGTGAAGAATGGTAGGAAAAACCCTCCTATTTATAACAAAATATTGGGTCATTCTAGATCTTGGTGCATGGGTTAACCAGATCTAGATCCACTTTTTATGGAATATTTTATTATATTTGTTGGAGGAAAAAGGTATTTGACTTGGGTCAAATCCCTTAATTTGTCAAAATAAATAAATAAATGATTTATTTATCTTTTTAAGGAAGCGGTTAGAAGATAATCAAATAAATAATGATTTATTTAATTATTTAAGGAGGTGGTTGAAAGATAATTAAATAAATAGTGATTTATTTAATTATTTGTAGGTGATTTGGTCATATTTAACAAGGAATATCATCTAAATAAGGTTTAAATGATTATTCCTAGAAAATAATAAGATAAATAAAGGTTTATCTAATTAATTTCTTTGATTTTGGGTTAAACATGACTGGAATAATAATTAAATTATGATTTAATTAATTATTTCATGAGGAAAATCAAACAAATATGGGTTTGTTTAATATTTCCTTTTGGGGTTTCCTGTTTTAACATAGTGAAAGCAGTTTTACTTAGGGTAAAACTGGTCCTATATGGTGTACTTGGGTCCATCTAATGATAATAGGTTAGATGACCAAAAAATGGTGTAACAAGGTGTACTCATTCCAAGTACTCAATGAGGACAACGATTTTTCACATAAACCGCAGTGTTACATGCTTCCGCCCACAAGTGCATTGGTAGGCCCTGGTCATGCAGCATAGCTTGTGCAACACCCATGATCATTTTTCTCTTCCTCTCTACAACCCCATTCTTCTGTGAGTTATGAGGCACTATTATTTCTCTTCAAATTCCTTCTTTGCTATAGAAGTATTTGAATTCGTTCGATATATATTCACCACCATTATCGCTCCATAGAGCCTTCACTTGCTTCCCCAACTCCTTCTCCATTAATTATTTAAACTCACATAACTTAGAGAATGTTTCACTCTTCTTCTACATGAAGAATATCTAGCATCTACAAGAATATTCATCAACAAAAATAACATAATACCTGTGTTTTTCCATCGAAGCAACTAAGAAAGGTCAACACGCGTCTATGTGAATTCTCTCGAGGATCACCGAAGCACGGTTATCCTTCTCATGAAAGGTGGTCTTCACAAAATTACCCATAGTACATCCCTTGCACTAATTTGACTGCACAAGAGTACCCTTGGGAAGTCCAGTAGAAATCTGTTGCAAAATCTTCAAAGCGACATGGTGAAGATGGCCCAATCTCCTGTGCCATAATTCGCCCTCATCTCGGCTCACCACTTCTTCTGCTTTACCCATCATTGCACTGCAACCATCTACCTCCAAATTATAGAGATTCTTAACTCTAATCCATATCCTCTTGGTTTGAACCAATGTTTTATGTCGAAGGAAGGCTTTTTTCTCATTGAAAACAGCGTCATAACCTTTGTCTTCCAACATTGTGACCGAGACCAAGTTCTTCTTTAGACCTGGCACATGCATAACATGTTTAAAAAAAAATGGATTACCTAACTCCCTCTCAAAGGTAATGGTCCCAATTCCGGTCGCACTGTATCTACCATCGTCACCCATCTCTATATTCATTTGAAGGTCCATCTCCTCCAAGTCACTAAACAACTCCTTATCTCCCGTCATATGGAAAGACGCACCATTATCAAGATACCACACCAATCCCATTGAGCTTGAAACCAAGCATGAGATCAAAGAGAAATAAATTTCAAATTGTGAGGCTAAGGCCTCTCTAGCTGCAACTCCAACAACCTTCTTGTTCTTCTTTTTATGTGGGCAGTTAGTGGCGAAATTCCCATGTTCGTGACAGTGAAAACGCTTCACCTTGGACAAATCCTGCTTCTTGCCTTTAGCTTCAGATTTTGGATGGGATTTCTTCCCCTTCCCTTTCCTTGATTTGGCAGCCAAAGTGAAATTCTATTCATCTTCATTCTTCGATGAAGATCCATCCCTGGTACTTCACCTTATCTCCTCCTGCACAAGATCCGACCAAAGTCGCTCCCACTCCGACAGTTTCTCCTGTCCATTGACGGAGCCTTTGTAGCTATGCAAACTCTTCGGAAGCCCAAGAAGAGCCAATCTCACCAAGTCTTCATCATCAAAATTAATCCCCACACTTCCCAATTCATCCCTACAGTGGACAAACTTCGTGAGATATTTTGGAATATTGTTTCCCTTCTCCATTTTTATTTTTCTGAGCTTATCTTTCAGCGCCAACTTCCTTTGGTCGCTGCTGCTTTGGAAAAAATATGTGAAATACTTCCACATTACAAATGGATTGGCTTTCCCATGAAGGCTGGACATAATATGGTACTTCACACCTTCCAATAAAATTCTTCTTGTCATTGCTGCCTTCTTTTTCCATGCATCAAGTAATGCAGCATCGCTAAAACCATGCTTAGGAACATCGCTATCAATGAACTCCTTCAGTCCATTATCTTCTAGCACTGCCTCCATCCTATCCTTCCAGTCTATGTAATTTGAGCTATCATCAAGGGCATACTCCAATTGCAACCCATTGAAAGACATTTCAATGTATACTCAACTGTCGCACCAAGAATTTTCTACAGCAAATTTGAATTGTCCACCAGCAAAAACTTAACAATTCTTTACAATTGAAATCTTCAAGAATTAACACTGATCTAATACCATGTAGAAATTATATAAAATATGCATTTATATATCCATATTCCCCTGATATTACAATATTTATCTTCTTGCTAAATACATAATCCTTCCATTGTTAATATTTTGCGAAAATTTAAAAAAACTCAATTTCAAACACATGAAGAAATAAAAACAATCGCACATAACACAGTTGTTTAATGGGAAATGCTGAAGCTAAAAACCCCAACTATCATATATTATGTATCATGGAGATCATGTAAAAATCTCATACAAATCTTATTTTCTTCAAGCTCTTAGTAAAATCAATCGTCACACACTAATCAGAAGAAATTTGCAAATCCATGCACTGATTTCCTGCCATCTGATAGCCTGCCTCCACTGCGCAATCCCTGCTGAAGAAGAACCCCTGAATAAATTTGAATTGGCCTTACCTTGACTGTGCAGTCCTCATTGGAAACTCCATTGTGTGTATGATGCAATCAATGCATCACTATAGTCACAATGGATAGTCCATGTTGCCCTTTCACCTATCTCTCCACTAGGTCTCCACTAGAACTGTCATGCACTGTAGTTAACTATTGTTTTTGTTCAGTTGATTAATGAGTTGTTATTTGTGAATTAATTAACTAATTAATTCACTCTACTCTCACTAGTGTATCATACAGTTATACTAGATACAACTAGTTCAACTGAGTTTAACTCCATTAACTGAGTTAAATTGAATAACAACTGCATGAACTACTCTTCCAACTCTGTCATAACTTTGCCACTTCAGTTCTAACTAAGTCCTCCATGCATGAACCACCAGTAAAACCTAGGAATTGCGTAATTCCTTCAGCCCACTGATTTTCCAAATCTTTATACTGAAATAAAGTGCTCCAAGAGAATAAGTTGATATTTAGAGTCTGATTATTATTAAGGGCTAATAATAATCGATACACTTCTATCTTTAGATTGACGCATATATAAACAGATCACGCAATATTCTAAAAATAGAATTTCATATATTTTTCCAACTTGACCAACCATCCACAAATAGCATCCTGCAACTTCTGAAATATGATCACCATGTCTAAAAATAGACATATTCTAAAAATAGACTTACACCTAAAAATAGCCTGCGGGCCCACTTAGTGAAGGGGGCTTATTTTCACTAAGCTTCATCATCTTGTTGAATCTCAATATCCTTGATGTTGGAGACCTCCCTTTGGTTATTTCCAAGTGTAGACCAAGGCTCTTCAAGAAATCCTTCTCCCAAGTGGAAATTCGGGCATAATCCCAGTATAAGGATGCAAAGGATCAATGATCAGGCAAGACCAATCAGTAGTGGAAGGATGAGATTCAATTTATAGCCAGGGAGAGGGAGTTAGGGATCCATAAAATAATAAGTAAGGCCCACTTCTCAATGGAAAATCCCCTAATGATAATATCAATAGCTCCAAATGAGAGAGCTTAATCATATCTACATCAAACCATATCCAACGCATCGTTCTAGAAGCTTCCAGTGCACGAAGATTCTACTCCATTTGAAGAAACACTACCAGAAGAGGTTCAACACACTTTTTCCTATCAAAAAGCACATTGGTAGTGCTAGGTACAAATGTTGCAACATGCCATCAACACAACCATGGAACTAGAAAAGAGCGTTGACCCAGAAATTAGGTTTTAAGTTGAGCTTCTTCAAAAAATATTCAATTCAACTTTTTGTTGGTCTTCAAGGGATATATTGATGTATTATCCATGGTGGATATACTACATAGTTCTCATATTACATAAATTTAGGATCATGTACGGGAAGTGAATGGGATGAAAAATTACTATGTAACATATTCCCCCTAAAGCATGAAGGCAGAATAAGGAGTGATGGGTGAAATGCTTTACAAACTAAGACAAGGACTCGAAATACTGCCAGGAGACCTACAAATAAAGAATATATAATAGATATATGACATCTCTATATGAATCATGAATCCTTTGCATGGGTGAAACCATCTGACTATAAGGGATCATATATAAGTATCCATGATATGTGCGTAGCCATCTGAATGAAAGGATCAAGTAACAAATTTCCATGGCATGGACGCAGCCATTTTTATACTAGGGATACATGTGTACAATCATGAATAACTCATACACACAAACTAGAATTATCAAACAGAATCCAGGGTCTTCATCTCGATCTCAACCCAACAAATAATATAAATACTATCATGTGAATAGATGTGCTGAAGTCGAACATGATAGAAAACCACCTGATTACTAGTCAATGATGAAAAATCATTAACAAGAACGAGAGAAACCACCAATGATGAAAATCGTTCTCAAGGTAAAACATTACAAGACACAAGTGTGAATAATGAAAATGAGGTCAAACACCCATAGAATCATCCGATTGAAGGTCAATGAGGTACACATGTCGTCGAATGCAAAGAAATTTCCATTGAGACATGCAAGCTCTAAGGTATTGAAAGGTGTTTCTAGATCATCTTCCCAGATAATGAGCTGGATTTCACAGGAAGTGATCCGTCGAAGTAGGTCATAATGTATCCCACACCATCGACATGAAATGAAGGATATAACAGAGTATATGAAAGTAATTCAAGACTATAAGCGAAGGTCATATGAACTTTATGAGTGACAAGGTACTACAAATGGGACTTCTCTTTAACATATCAGTGACAAGACTCCAGATTGTCAAAGCATTTGACTTAAAATGAGATCATATGAGAGTAAAATGGATTTCCCAAACCTAGGAAGATAAGTGATGAACAATGATATCCCCAACCTGACACGAGCAACATAAAAGTTTCATGTTCAAGAGCAACATGCTGCCTCAAAACACATGGAAATATTCACTTTCAATTTTCCTCTATCATTGCTAATGAGTAACTATTTATTTTTGATATAAATCTTGAATAGGATAGCATATTATTAGCATATAAGTTCATTCTTTGAATGAATCCATTCTAGTAATTTTAATGAGCCCTAGGAAGGAGTAAATTGGTCCTTTAATGGTGACAAGTCTTTCACCATTTAAGTTTTATGAGTCTGACGAAAGAGTAATGTGGTGCCTTTTCATGTTTAGGGAGTCTAAAAAAGAGACATAAAAGAAAACTCCATCAAGTCGCTTTTCATAAATCGTCCCTCGAATTTAAAAAGGCAGAAAACAATATCTGAGAGAATCCCCTGATCATGATTGACCAAGGCATTCTTTTTTCGTAAATATTAAATCTCATCCCAAAAAATGGGTAAATGTATACTGAGACGACATCAATTCATTTAATTTAACAATTTCAAAATGAAAATTACGCAATGATATTTTCAACTTTCGAGAGTCAGGAAAGAGATTAAAGATGAATCCACCTAGAGGAATGAGTGGTATAAAGATTAATATCTAGTTCCGGCGATGGTGGAACTACTCCAAACTCGTAAAGGTCAAGATTTTGGCTAATAATACCACTCATCACATCAATTCCTCAGGAAAGGGTAAAAACAACCAAGTGAGAGTGTATGATCAACCAAACAGATGGTGACGATAGAATGAAAAAACCAAGGTTAATTTGGCAGAAGAGGCTGATAAAAAGGTAATCACGAGTTGTAGGATGAGAATGGTTTCATTTCTATAGAAGCTTGAAACATGGGAAGATATGCTTGGAATTAGTTTCATTTTTACAAAAGCTTGAAATAGAGACAAAATATGCCTGGAATAAGTTTGCATGCCCCCATCATAATGATGCAATTTGAGGTACATGCCCCCTAAAATTCATTTCATTCACCTAAGTAGACTACTAGTTACTAATAGGTGGATGGAATGAAGGTTCATTTACGAGATCAAGTGAAACTCAAACTGGGAATTTATGAGATCTAATCAGATACTCAAATTGAAAGGGAATTTTTTTAATTTTTTAATGAGGTTGAAATAGTAAATAATTATGCTCATGACACCTTGTTTCATTTTTTAAGGACCTTGAAACAAGAAAAGGAACTCTCCTCTAGAGACCTTGTTTCACTTTTTAAGGAGCTTGATACAAGAAAATGAACTTTTCTTTGGATGCCTTGTTTCATTTTTTAAGGAGCTTGACACAAGAAAGGAAATTTTCTCTGGAGACTTTGTTATGGCCCATAAGATTTCATGGCTTCCAATATATTCTCATCACATGGGAGAACAACACTCTAGAAATTAGGGTCCAATGCGCCTAGTACATGATGCACTATATCACTAACTAGATCATTAGTAGAAATGGGCATGCAAAAGGTTGCCACATAGTTAACCTGTGGTGGGGAAGATACAACTTGCATGTAAGGGCCATTAAGGGAAGATGGTTTATTGTGAGCCAAATTAGGACCAATGAACAAAAGCTAATCAATGGCTACAATTCTTCCTTCATGTTGGAAACACATCAGGAAAATGAGAGAAGAGATGAGATCTCCCATGACATAAGTATAGTCATTCCCAAGGAGTAAATTAAAATCCAAAGGGCCTTGGAAAACCATCACATATATATAGAAAGTATTTCCTCCCAAATTAATAGGCAACATAGGAAGGATCCCTAATGGTTGATTGGTTCCTCTGTTAAATGCCAACAAATTTTGGGTAACAAGAACAAGCTGCAGAGAACCTAAATCTTTCCAAGAAGTTGAGGATATAATACTAACATATGTGCCTTCATATATTATTGTGCTAGGTATGGCCACATTATAGGCCTGTACTTTAATCTCAAAGGGAACATAAGAAGGAAGACAATATCCTATCAATCGACTCCAATAAAAGGAAGCAACCAGACTACTTGGAGGGGGTATCGTGGGAACGTGAGAAATACCCCCTTGTGTTATAGGAATGGGAGGATTGTCCTCTTGTGTCTTTGGAATGGGAGGATTTCCCTCCAATTCATGGGAAACTAAAGAAACAAAAATAAACTGAGTAGTATGAGGTTCACTCTCTACGGGAACAACACGATCCACTGAAGGTGGAGTTAGGTCAATCGATTTCTCAACCAATGATAATTCAGGAGCAAACTCATGAGATTCATTGTCAAGGATAGTAGGATTGACCAAAGATGACTTTTTATCAATCACTTGATCAACTAGTGGAGGATCATTGAAAAGCTTATGGTAACCAGTCAAAAGACAAGGCTGAGAAGTTGTAAGGTTATCCAACATTTTCTAACCTTCATCCATATAAGGACAAAGGTGAATGGGATGATTCCATTTGCATAACTTATAGATAAACTTGAATTCACTCTTTTTTCCATGGGCCTTACTATAAATAGTTGTTTTTTTATCACCAGCATGATCTCCAAAGGCTGATGATAAAGGCTGATGTGAGCTGGTGGATCACACTTCTAATATATTGGGAATACCAGGACAATTTCTAAGAAGGTGGTCACCCTTATATAACTTGCAAGGGAATTTTACTTTGCAGGAATGTGTGGAAGGTTTTTCAACATCAATTATGTCAATAGCGATGGCCTCTTGCTTTCCCCTTTCTTATTTGACTTCTTCTTCTTCGTCCTCCTCTTCTTCTTCTTAGCTTCCTAGTTACTAGAATCTAGACTTTCACCAGGCGAAGAGGAAGAACAGGGTGAAGAAACAGGCGAAGAAGGTAAGGGGCCAACTTTAGGGTCAAAATGAGGTTGAAATTGTTCAAGTGGATGAAAACTTGGTTGAGAAGCTTGGACATTTGGAACCATGGGAGTTTAAAATAACCAAACTAGAAAACCAATGGTTAAACGTAGGAAGGATAACGTTGCCATACAGGGAGTGCTAAAATTTCCAAAAGGAGGAAAAGGTCTAAGATTCCCATCTGAGGAGATTCCTTGATTGGTAAAATAAGGAAAATTTTATATTATTTGAACCTAATATCTACTAAGGAGTTGTGGACATGTAAGATATTATTTCGTGGGAAGTAAATTTTATAATTAAACAAAATAAATCAAAATGGTAATATAGGCAAAAGGGTTTACCAAGTACCCATGAACTTCAATATACACCTTGGTGAACCAAGGACTTGACCTATGGCAACTAATCTCCATGAATTTTGTGTTCTTTGTATCACATCTACAAGGCAGTTGACTC
This sequence comes from Pinus albicaulis, assembly GCA_034641835.2. Lineage (NCBI taxonomy): Eukaryota > Viridiplantae > Streptophyta > Pinopsida > Pinales > Pinaceae > Pinus > Pinus albicaulis. The sequence continues at coordinate 278,273 of JAXQQM020085662.1, read as the reverse complement.
GATTACCTATGGCAGGTTTGCAACCTAATGGGGTCTCTCGAAATATAATCGACAGTACATCGGAGCTCAGTCTGTAGTAGCATTGTCTAATGTGTAACCATTCGATGAGAGTGCCCCTTTATACTTAAAATACGTGGAGAATAGTCCTATATACTTTAGTACGTGGGATGGGATATCACCTCTAGGATGAAAAATTGGCTGTTAGCAACAACTTTACGCTTAACGACATCAAAACACATCTCTAGTCTATACCTATAGATGTTTGAGTTAATTCAAAATGATCATTAAGCTTAATTGAGTAAATTTTAAAGTTGATCTTTGATGATATTTCAATTTTGGGCTCAATGATATGAAATGGTTTGATAACTTGTTATGCTTTGCAAGCACCTCCCACTCAGTTCAACAAATTAAGCTCTAGCTTATACTTGACTATGCGGAATTGAATTATTGATTCAGGTGTATGTGTTTTAAATTGTTTTAATTCTTAAGTGTGAGGAATTAAAACATTTGTTTTTGTTGATATTAAGCATTCATAGAAACCATAAAGTACAGAAAATAAGCATCAACACATAACAAAAAATTTAATAAAGGAGTTCACCCGAATATCATGGGCTACGTCTCCTTGAGCCTATGTCAATTGACTTGGCTTTTTGGCATTATGATGGAAAATTTTCTTTTAAAAGTTACTAACTCAACTCCAATATTTATTTGGACTGTACCATTGGGTTTAGAATACCATCATACCCCTGGAATGGCTGCTATCTCTCTGGAAATGGATCTCGACTCCCTTAGACTTGACCTCTTATGTCAGTGACCTTAAGCTTCCTTGAGCTTCTCTGTGGCACTAACTCCTTAATAAATCCTTTTATGTCCCTAAAACCTTCTCTATTATCTCCAACATATATCAGACATCCAAAATAGGTTGTTCATTTTCTCAAAATGAGCACTAGCTCCCCAATCTAGGCCTCCATCCACTATTGGTCCTCGGTTGACCGAAAATTCCCTATGGCTTGTCGAAATTGAGAAGTCTCCAAATTTCTCTACAAATCCTTTAACTGGATTCATAATTTCCAAAATGGTCAGAATAGACTATTCAGTTTCTGAAAAAGGCCTCTAGCTGCTCTGGTTATGCCCCCAACACCTAGTGGCACCCCCAACCTCTAAGTTCACTAAAAAATTATTTGAAGCATATCAGCCTTCAGAAGTCTCCAAACATTTCTCCAAATCATTCCATTGGATTCATAAGGCTCAAAATAGTTATAATAGACTACTGGTTTGCTGAGAATGGTTACTGGCTTCTCTAGATAGGACTCATTCTCCTGTTGGCCCCCAGTGGCCCCTAGAACTTCTCTGAAGCAACTTGGCCTTCATAAGTCCTCTGTTGGCTCTTAAAGCCTCACCAATGATTCCAAAATGTATAAAACATCCAAAAATGACTATTTTTTTCCTGAGTAAGGCCTCTAGCTTCCCTATCTAGGCCTCATTCTGTTATTGGCTCCTGGTGGCCCTAGTGGCCCCTTGAACTTCTCTGAAGAAAAAAATCACCCAAAAGTTCTCTGATGGCTCTGCAACCCTCACCAATAGCTCCAAAATGTCCAATATAGTTTAAATTTACTATTCACAGTCCAATAATGGTCGAAACATGCTCAAGATAGAGAATAATAAATTTTGTCCAGTAACCCCCTAAGAAAACTCCACTAAATATAGGGCATTCAAGTTCATTGGAGATAAACTTGGCCAACTCCACACAAAAATAACACACTTCATAATCTACACTAGTCTAACCACTGAGAAATCCACTAGAATTTAAGTTAGTGGTTGGGCACATGACCCCAAACCACACGGTTACGGTGACTGTTGGGTGGAACCCAAGGCATAAACCATGGTAAATAAGGATTCAACTGGAGTTTAAAATGCAGGTTAGCGAAAACATCGGATGAATAATTGTGGAAATGTGACAAGGTTTTGGAGTCTGCAGTTATGAGAAATTTCGTGTTTGCCAACGGTCAGAGGTTACGTTAATATAATGTTTTCCATGTGATCAATATGATACATGCTAGAATTTTTACAACTGTGTCATGGTTTAGCCCTTAGGCATGGGTTAAGGCCATATGGGGAGGGGGCTAGCCCCCTCCAACCCCCAAACACCATTGCACTAAAAAATAAATCAAACCCGACTGCATACAATGTTAAGTCACAATGAATAGCAGAGATGGTAAGGTGCGGGCCTAGTGGGCAGGAGGTTCCACGGTTGAACCCAGCGGAGTCACAAAAAATTTAACACACCATTTAACGGCTGTGTGGCGGCCTCAGGGTTGGCCACATGGTGCCTTCTGATTGGTTCCTCCAATCTATGCCAAATGAAATTGTGCCACTTTCCAACCTGTGAATGGATCAAAAGGAATATTCTAGGGAATATTTTGAGGAATATTTGAGGAATATTCCCTAGAATATTATTTTTGCTGACTGTACCTTTCACCAGTCAACCCTGTTCAAAAGCCAAAATTTGTAGTTTACTAGACTTTTCAAATCGCGATAACTTCTTCATACAGTGTCAGTTTTTAGAACCGTTCATGATGCCGGAATCAGGAAGACGAGAACTATATGGTCACTCAGGTTCGACACACTTTTGAACACTTTCAAATTTAGCTATCACTTAGGTCCTAATCCAAGTCTAATCACTCCTCCCCATTAGGAATATTTTGGACTCTAAAAGACTGATTACCTGTTTAGTAGATGAGAGTACAACACCCTCAAATTTCCAGCCTCCTTACACTTTTCCTTGCTTAGCTTAATTCCTTTGAGCCCCAACTCGAAGGTATTCAACACTTCCCTTCTTGGATGCTCTTGTCCTGCGATCAAGAATTGCATCCTCTCTGAGCTCATCCAGAAATTTCTGGCGCGAAATATTCAATAAAACATAGCTGAACATCATGTCCTTGATCATTGATCAAAGGTGGCTCAAACAAACATAATTTTTCAACATAATACATGCATACATGACTGAAATTTGCATATGTACAAATGAATGTATGTCTTACTAAGTTAAGAAGTCAAACCACTTATTACCAAGCCACTTCCATGGCGATTTTTGCTACTGAAAATATTCTTTTTGTGAAAAAATTGTTCTCACATCAATGATGGAATATTTGGTTCCATTTTTTGCCAATATTTTTATCCTCTTGCTTCATGTGGTTGGGATGATTGGTTGGATGCAATGTACATTGGGAAATAACATGTCCCTTCTTCTGGAAATGTGTGCAAGTATTTTGCATCTTTTGAGCAAGTTGCCTTCGCTTCAACTGTTTCCTTTATGCCTTCATTCTCTTCCAACATTTTGAAACTTCATGGTTACAAAGACCACAATAGGAAAAACAACTCTTTCTTCCATTATTGCATGCATATTTTCCATGCTTAATAAAAACATAATCAACTTGACTATGGGAAGAATTATACCTCAAATTTTTCTTTGCACATCCATATTTTTTACTTTCATGAGGAGATGAAATTGTAGAGGTTCCAACTTTCTTTTGAAGACCAAAATCAATGTTCATGTCTTGATAGCTTCCTGAACTCTCTTGCTCTCCATAAGTTGCATGTATACAAACATCTTGCTGCAACATAAGCCTCAAACAATGGCATTCAACTTGAAAATAAACTTGACATGTTTTTGGTTTAGAAATTGCAATGAAAGTTCTTGTTGGAGTTGTCTCAAGTGCCTTCATGGCTATAGATTTTTCACCATAATATTGAACATAGCCAAGAACAAAATTATTAGGCCTTTCCTCAACCATAATAGGATCAATCATGGCTTGTGCATGCTTGCCTAGACCCTTACCTTCATAGCCCATTTTTAACATCAACTTGGACCCTATACCTTTAGTGTGTTTTTCAAATGAACCTACACATCTATCTGAAGATGAATTTGAAGACAAATTTGAGTGATTTACTTCTTCTTCATGCATGTTCTTGGTTAAGGCCTCTTGGGCTTGATGGAGCTGCACCTCCACCTCATGCATTCTTTTAAGAAGTCCTTCTTTCTCCTACTTCATAGCAACCAATTTCTCATGAAGTCTAGTGCTTTCCCTTCCATCTTCATTCATAATTTGCACCATATAATTCAAGATGTAGAATTCTCGCTTTAGCTATATTGAAAATTAAATTAACTCAGACAAATACATAAAACACACATAAAAAACCAGACACCAAATAATGGCAAAAAAGGCTTCAACCTCACAGCTTCCTCACATATTTTCTCATTATTAAAATATTGTAGTATTACAATCAAGTAGATGAGGAGACTGTGTCTCAAGATAGTGCGTGCTATCTTTGACACATTGGTTGAGATAATTTCTCAACCAAACACACACCAATATAGGAGCTACCTAAACTAACTCCTATCTTAGAGGAACAACCCAAACTAAAGAGTTAGGCATAAATTCCTAACTTTTAATATTTAATTTATTTATTTTATTATTGGATTTATTGTTGTTTTATGAGAGAGGATAACATTCCCCCCTTCAATGATAAATCCAAAATAAGAATGAGGAACCATCTTCCAAGTTCTCATGTTGATCCTAAAAAAATTTCCTGAAAAACCGCCAAAGCTGGATGCTGAAAAAATGCAATCTGAAGAGACCATGAGTCAGCTGCATGTCTGATTCATCTCTGAATTTCACTTGAAAACTCCATCACATGCCAAGTTGCAAAAGGATCCATCTGTCCTTTGCATGAAATCAGCATCCTTTGTCCACTGACAAAATTTGTTGAACGCCCACTGGCTAATGATGTCAAAAACAACTCTATGTTGTTGTTGTATTGAAAATTGCTCACTGCTGCTTTGTTGTCAACTGCCCACTAGCGAATTTTTTGATGCTCACTAGCTGTTGAATATGCCCACTGGCTACGGAAGCTGCCCACTGGCTGCTTTTGTTGGTTTTGTCAAGACTTTGAGTATGACGAACATCGTCAATTTCATTGACATTTTCTCTCCTTTGTCAGCTGAAAGGAGAGACACTTATCTGGAAAGTATTCTTGAACTCCCCCCCTTCAGGTGTAGGAGTGTTGCATTGGTGTACTCCCCCATTCAACTGCATGAGAGTACCATCTTCTTTTCACTGTCGACTGCACTATGTGTGATTGTATTCAGTTGTAGAACTGAGACAATCTTTTGAATGTGGATGACCATTTCCAAGGATCAATCCATTCATAATGTATCTTCAATCTGGCTGATTGTTGGTGGTTGTGAAATTTTTCTGAGGAATTATTGGGCTTGCTACAATGGTGAAAAGGATGGATATCAAAACATTGATCTTCCATATGACCGGTTCTTTGACAATGAGAACATGTTGGTTTGACTTAAACTTTGGGTTGCGTGCATTTTTGTTTTTCTGCAACGTTCTCATAACTTGCTGAGCTGATGTGGGCAAGAAATCCTGAACTGATGAACGTAATTGGCTTGGAATAATATGGGATATGTAATTTGTGTCATCATTGACATATCCTAAGTCTCGTCGATTCTTGTTATTTTGAATTTCTTCCCATGGCTTGATGATGGGCTTGGAAGAAATTTGAACTGGAACAACTTAGACACTTGAAGCTATTTGGATGAATGACTTATCATCTGGATGGTTCAAAGGCTTGAAAGTATTACTCTTTTCTTGAAAATAATTTCTTTGTAGTTGTGACTTTAGTTGAAGAAACTCAATGGTTTCATTTATTTGTTGTAGATGCCGTGAAAGATCAGCAAGAGTTTCTTTGCTGATTTGCACCATATCTTCATGACTTGAGATGATCAAATTGTGAAGAATTTTTAACAACTTAATGTGTTGCACCATTTGAACTTGCTCTCTTGAATTCAGGTTCTCTTGTCGTAGATGTCATGCTTTGAACTGTTTCACTTGATTTTATTACTTGAATGACAGGCTCGCTTGCTATGTGGCTTGAATGGCACGCTTGCTTGATTGGTTGCTTATTGTGCTGGCTTAGAACACTTTCTTGTTTGAACTTTTGAATTCAAGCTCGCTTGATGACGATCGCTTTACTTGAACGCTCACTTGACTTGCTTGATTACTTCATGCTCACTTGAATGAAAACTCACGCTCGCTTGCTTCAGAATTTGCTGGATCTCTTGCTTGGTGAAACTTGTTTCTATTGTTTCAATTTTACTGGAACTCATGCTCGCTTGTTGCAAATTTGTACTAAATTGATGCAAATTTATTGAATGAATACTCACGCTCGCTTGTAGGAGATGTGAACTTGTTTCTTGTTTTCTTTAGAGTTAAAATTCATGCATTCACTTGATTCTGCTTAAAGAAAGGGTGTCGAACACTGGCGAAAATGCACCCAAAAAATTCTTAATAATTTTAGTGACTCACTACAATGAATTCAATTTGACTTAATTTGACTTAATTCAAAACTTGGGTGTCGGTTTCAACCGAGAATGCACCCTTAAAATTCAATGTAATTTTAGTTTTATTACAAGTTCAAAAAATGTTGATGTAGACTGTGCTCTGAAACGTTGAAGTTTACAGATTCATTAACTTGATTGTAGTGATGTAGACTTTGTTTTGAAATGCTAGAGTTTGCAAGTACATGAACTTGATTGTATTAAGTGAATTTTCTTGTTGAGGTAGAATTTTGATGTTGACAACTTTGATTATTTGTTGTAGTGATGCAAATGCATGTGTTGAGCTTAATTATCCTTCCTTGTAGCTACTTTGTTACATGTTTTTTTCTTGTTGGCATTGAACTTCATGTGTGTGTTAAATGAGATCATTTATGTTTCAAAACGAGAGACAAATCATAAGCAACATCATGAAGCCATAAAAACACTCACCATCACAAACACACATGGTGTACCTAAGATCCCCTTATTCAATTTTGGGCGGATCTAGGACACAATCACCAAAAAATGATATCTTTATTAAACTTTGGAGTACATAATCGCTCAGCTTCACAACATCTTCATGGGATTAGAGTTCCAGAATTTCTTGGAAGAAAAAATGACTTCAAAAATAGACTCAATCTCCTATAACAATGAGCTTTCTTTTGATCACTCCAAATTTACAAAAAAGGTGAATCCTTATCACTCCACAAAATCAATTATTGCTCCAAAATTACAAATATAATTTCACTTAAAAAAATCTCACTCCACCTTTTTTTTTTAAACAAACTTATCTCTCCAAACTTACAAAAAATGCACCTTATTTCATCCAAAAATTAAAAATTTTCACCTTATCACTCCACAAAAGCCTCACTTTACTACCTTTTCAATTTTCCATTAAAATGGAAATCACTTGAAAAGTGAATTGTTTTCATTTTTTTTTTTAATTACATATACTTCAATCCACAATTCTTAAGATTTCACACATCAGTTCACAAGCATCTATGAGATAAATGCGCTAATTTTGGTTCTCAAACCCAGTGCAAAACATGAAGATTGTAATATGTATAGGCTAGGATCTAAATATTTGACTTCATCAGTATCGATGGAAATCTCCACTCAACAGAATCGATGGAAATCTGCTGCAACTATTCTAATCCTGCAAATGCATTCTTAAAAACAAATGCATTGCTTACCATATAAAAACATAGCATTCAATTCATGATTGCTGCCAAGACTCCTCATTGCAATAGCGGTCAATCCAATTCATGACTCCTATGGTGCTTTATGGATATTTCCTCCACAGTATTGGTGCTTACCAAATCGTTAACCCAAGATTTAATTATTCCTTTCATAAAAATGTGATTTCATTCATTCTACATTGTCCACCTTATGCATCACAGATGGAATGAGTAGTTGTCACTTGATTGGTTAGTTTCCTTCAGCTCTGCAAGTGAATCAATTTAAATTCACACGCCTGAAGCTTCACAGCTTTGGTGTCTCACACCTCTACGTTTACCTACGACTTTCCTTCGATGATCAGGTCCTGCGTTGGTTGGAAAAACTGCTCAAGATTTCCATTGACACTATTTCTGCATTCACTGTTGTTCAACTCGAAAAATTGTGGGTCTCTGAGGCTGAATGCCCTGCCTTCCACAGTGAGAAGTAGGTTTCATAGAGCTACCAAAATGCTGAAAAACTAATTCATAAGAGGAGAAAACAACATCTTTATAGCATAGTCTATCAACATATTTATTGATTTCAAGAATGTGGCATGGAATACCAAAAAATGGAATTGGCATGAAATATCACAAAGACTAAATTCCACGTTGGTGAACACCATCAAAGCCAAATCCAGGTGGAATTGTTACCCAAATACGACAAAAAACAATTTAGCAACAACAAAATTTTGTTAGAATCAAATTTTCGTAGCGACAATCTTACAGACCCGTTGCATTACACGCATCAGCTGAGCATGTGCAAGCAAGAACTACAGATGTAGCAATACGCATTCCACCAAAGAAAACACTCTCACTAGCACGAATTGCCACATCATCGAGCAGTTTTGGAACTTTGTTTCCAATTGACGAGATAATACACTGGCATAATGCAATAAAAAAGGAATTAAAGAAAATTGCAGAGGAGGCACGAAAAATACAATTTTTAAGAGATTTTTCGAATTTGTCCTCATTTAATGACCGCTTACATCTCCTTACATTTCCTTGCAGAAGTTTTCATTTTCCGTATTATTGCAGAGGATAAAGTTTTTTTCCCAATTGTTGATCAGAAGGTTAAGAAGGGTGTTTCATTTGTCAATGAGCATGCTCAAGAAGAAAGTCAGTTTAATGATTTTCGTCACGTTATAGAAAGCATTCAGAATGTTGGAGTTAGTTGTAGTACAGCTGAATTTTACAATAAGCTTTGTGCACAAGCTAACCAAATATTAGAAATAATTGAAAAGTATTTTCTAAATGAGGAGACTGAGGTTCTTCCTCTTTCACGCAAACACTGCAGTATTGAAGAGAAACAAAATCTTTTATACCAGAGCTTACGTGAAATTCCCCTAAAATTGTTGGAATATGTACTTCCAGGGCTCGTAGGAATATTAGAGGAAGAGGTTGCTAAGGATATGCTTCAAAATATGCATTTGGAAGCTCCTGCCTCAATAATCTTCCACCCACGCATCTTCTTCACCACAAATGAATCAATCCAGTCCGCACACCTATGGATTTGCAATTCATGTTGAATTACTTGCATCGAATGCAGACTTCAAACCGTCATTTCTCACATTAGACGTCATAGTGTTACCATGCCAAATTCCATAGGTTACACTCAATCACATCAAATGCAGACTTTAAATAAACGAGCAGCTCAGCACGCTGTCTGAGGAATATTACCTGCGTTTTTTCCTTTAGCTATAGCTTTATCACACCAATGACCTTAGTTCTCTTTTATCTGCACTGTCTCTTGACATTAATACCTCTCGGCTCACTTGTTCTTAATTTTGCCACTCAACTCAAGTTAACTATACTCATCAATGTCATTTCAATGCTACCATCAAGGTTGGCTTTGCTCCAATATGCCAATACACAAATCTAATTCATATGTATTGTCCAACTTTGGCTACACTAGCCATGTAGACTCTGGAATACACCGTTGCTTTTTCATATATTATCATACCTGCATTCACATGTTCACACACAGTCTATGCATATATCCAAAACAGGCATCTTAGCTAGCTCTGATACCACATATTGGAAATGAAATTAACTCAGAGAAATACAGAAAACACATATAAAAAACCAGACACCAAATAATGGCAAAAAAGGCTTCAGCCTCACGGCTTCCTCACATATTTTCTCAGTATTAAAAGAATGTAGTATTACAATTAAATAGATGAGGAGACTGTGTCTCAAGATAGTGCGTGCTATCTTGGACACATTGGTTGAGATAATTTCTCAACCAAAAACACACCAATATAGGAGCTACCTAAACTAACTCCTATCTTAGAGGAACAACCCAAACTAAAGAGTTAGGCATAAATTCCTAACTTTTAATATTTAATTTATTCATTTTATTTTTGGATTTACTATTGTTTTATGAGAGAGGCTAACAAGCTCTTCATCGAAGAGTCTTATAAAATAGGATTTTGAAACCTCACTTCAAGAAGTTGTCATAATTATGTAAATGAACTAAATAACTTCAACAAAAAGTCACAAATGTTCAAAAATAATTTACAAATCTTCTTAGCAATATGGTTGTAGATTCAAGCTCTTTTTTGCAGCTTGTATCTCTTCTTCAAACAACCTCTTTGCAAACAATCCCTCTTATGCTTCAAGGGTTGCCTTGAGGTCCTTTGGGTAAGGAGAATGCTTTCAAAATTCTTCCTTCTTGGCCTCTTTTGGACTTAGCTAACAATATATCCCCTTCACCTCTATAAAACTCGAACTTGTAAGCATCAGTCAATTTGCAAACAATTAAATTCTTTGCACTGTTAAACACTTTTCAAGTCAAACAAGCAAGCTAGTGCTCTGTCAAGCAAGCAAGCAACCTAGTGATTTGATACCACCTGATATGAAATGGTTGGATAAATTTTTATGCTTTACAAGCGCCTCCCACTCAATTAAACAAATTAAGATCTAGCTTATACTTGAATGTGCGAAATTGAATTCTCGATTATTTTTTATGTGTTTTACATTGTTTTAATGCTTAAGTGTGAGGAATTAAATCATTTTTTTTGTTGATATTAATCATTTATAGAAACCATAAATTGTATCCAATAATCATAAACACATAACATCAAATTTAATAAAGGATATTACCCGAATATCGTGGGATATGTCTCCTTGAGCCTATGTCAACTGACTTGGATCTTTTGGATTATGATTGAAAATTTTCTTTTACAAGTTACTAAATCAACTCCAATTGTTATTTGGACTGTATAATTGGGTTTAGAATACCATCATACCCCTAGAATGGCTTTTATCTCTCTAGAAATGGATCTCGGCTCCCTTAGACTTGACCTCTTCTGTCGGTGCCCTTAAGCTTCCATGAGCTTCTTTATGGCAATAAATCCTTAAGAAATCATTTTATGTCCCTGAAACCTTCTATAATATCTCCATCATATATCAAACATCCAAAATAGGCTGTTCATTTTCTCAAAATTAGCTCTAGCTCCCAAATCTAGGCCTCCATTCACTGTTGGCCCTCGGATGACTAAAACTTCCCTGTAGCTTATTGACCTTTAGAAGTCTCCAAATGGCCTTGAAAATCCTTTCATTGGATTTATAATTTCCAAAACATTCAAAATATATAATTCACTCGTTGAAAAGGGCCTCTAACTGCTCCGATTATGCCTCCAACACCTAGTGGCACCACTTGGCTCTAGGTTCAATAAAAACTTCTCTGAAGCATCTCAACCTTCATAAGTCTCAAAAAGCTTCTAAAAATACTTCCATTGGATTCATAAGGTTAAAAATGGTTAGAATACACTATTTTTTTTTTGAGAATGGTTACTAGCTTCTCTGGATAGGCCTCATTCTCCTGGTGGCCCCTGGTGGCCCTGGTGGCCCTTGGAACTTCTCTGAAGAAACTCGGCCTTAAGAAGTCCTCTGATAGCTCTAAAAACCTCACCAATGATTCTATAATTTCTGAAACATCTAAAATTACTATTTTTTTCCTGAGTAAGGCCTCTAGCTTCCCTAACTAGGCCTCATTCTGCTGCTAGCTCCCGGTGGCCCTAGTGGCCCCTTGAACTTATCTAAAGAAAAAACTAACCCAGAAGTTCTTTGATGTCTCTAAAACCCTCACCAATAGCTCTAGAATGTCCAAGATAGTCTAAATTTACTATTCACACTCCAAGAATGGTTGAATCGTGCTCAAGATAGAGCATAATCAATTTTGTCCAGTAACCCCGTACGAAAACTCCACTAAATCTGGGGCATTCAAGTTAACTAGAGATAAAATTGGCCAACTCCGCATAAAAATAGTGTGCTCCATAATCTCTTCGAGTCTAAAAACCAAGCAATCCGCTATAATTTAAGTTAGCGGTTGGTGACATGACCCCAAACCACACGGTTACAGTGACCGTTGGGTGGAACCCAAGTCACAAACCACCGTAGAGAAGGATTGAACTGGAGTTTAAAATGCAGGTTAGAAAAACTGTCAGATGAATAACCGTGGCAATGTGACAAGGTTTTTTAGTCTGCGGTTATGAGAAATGTCGTGTTTTCCAATGGTTAGAGGTTAGGTTAATATAACATTTTTCTATGTGATCAATGCGATAAACATTGATAGTTTTATAACTGTGTCGTGTTTTAGCCCTTGGGAATGGGCTAAGGCCATATGGGGAGGGGGTTGGCCCCCTCCAACCCCCAAACACCATTGTTCTAAACAATAAATCAAAATCAACTGCATACAATGTTAAGTCATAACAAATAACGTAGATGGTAAGGCGCAGGCCTGGCAGGTAGGAGGTTTCGCAGTCGAACCCAGTTGTGTCCCAAAAATTCTAAAACGCCATTTAAAGGCCACATGGCTGGCTTAGGGCTAGCCATGTGGTGCCTTCTAATTAGTTCCTCCAATTTATGCCAAATGAAACTGCACCCTTTGTCAACCTGCGAATGGCCCAGAAGGAATATTCTAGGGAATATTTTGAGGAATATTCTAGGAATATTCCTTGGAATATTATTTTTTCTGACTGTACCTTTGACCAGTCAACCCTATTCAAAAGCCAAAATTCATAGTTTACTATACTTTTCAAATCGCGATAACTTATTCATATGGTGTTGGTTTTTCGAACTGTTCATGGTGCCAGAATCAGGAAGACGAGATCTATCCAGTCGCTCAGGTTTGACACACTTTCGAACACTTTGAAATTTGAGCTATCACTTAGGTCCTGATCCAAATCTGATCACTCAATAATGATGTCACGCTAATCCCTACAATGCATCTAAATGCAAAAAAAAAATTCATTTCATTTCGATGAAATCTAAACTAATGAGGGAGAAAGTGAAAACAAGAATGCAACAAGAAATGATGCCCCCCGTCTAGTTCAAAATTACTAAAATGTAACTCTAAAATGAATTCACGTTCACTATCCCAAAATCACTTCTTTCTTCACCAAGATGCAGTAAACTTTTTTTTTTTCCAGTTTGGATCCTCAAATGAAAATTAATGCAATTAATTAACTAAAAAATAAAAAATAACAAAACAAACAAATAATTGAAATGAAAATTCCTTTCACTTTCTCTTTTTCAAATTGAAAACTAATCATTCCAAAAGTACTTGAATGAAAACGAACTTCACTTTTTCTTTTCAAAACAAAGGAAGAAAAAACCAATTCAAAAGTTCTAAATTAAAATGACTTTCACTTTTTCTCTTTCGAAATGGGAAATCAAAAGAAGCATACACTCTCAAGCTTGCAAATCAAACAATCATGATCTATGTTGTACAGTCAATCAAAGGTGATTTCGAAGTGCAATAATAATTCAGTGAAAATGGAACCAAATTTACAAATACAATCCAAACGTAATACGAAATAGTGTTTCGAATTATTGCAGCAGAGCTCTCAGAAAGAGCCAACCAATCTCTTGATGACACACACAAGTGACAAGTGAAGGATAACTGACCTAGAAACCATAGAGGGTGAACCCACTTCACTCAAACACAAATAGGATCAAAGAGACAAATTCATCACTCAAGCAATGCAATCAAACAAAACACAATGGTACCAGATCATATCAGACTAGAAAGATACCTCAGAGGCCAAGAAACACTATAAATTGAAGGGAAACCTTAATTTTTTCTAATCTTTGGGATCAACGCGCCCATTAAAGGAAAGCTTGTGCTGAGAGGTAGATTAGTGTGACTATTTTATATAAAATGGAACGGTCAACACTTCTATAAGGACAAAAAACATGTTAGGCAAGAAATAAAAGGAAAAAATAAAAACAATTTCAACAATTAGATCAGACTTGAAAACCTAAAGCAAAAATCAAGTACTATGCAGACCTATAGAGACCCAAACAGACTCAGATCTTGAATATTGGTCAAACTTATCAAAAAACGAAATTAGAAAAGGAGAGACAAAGAAGTTATAACTCCCCAATGGAGTTGCTAGTTTTTTTGTGAATACAATCCCTCCTATGGACAGAGGCGATCTCTCTAGCCCTAGTGTGAGTCTAGCGATGAATGAGACCAGCTAATGAACCCTTTCCTAGTTTGTATTCAAAATGGAAGAAGAAGAAGAAGAACCTATCTCTTCCTCATGTTATTGTCTAGTCCTTTGGTTAAGACCTTGATTTTACGATCCTTTAGGCCTGCTCCTCGTTGCTTGTGCCATTCAAATACCTATAAGAAATTAAGATACAACAACAAGAAACGTGAACAGATACATAGGATACATTAAATACAAACTACCTAACAGATCAATGAGTATTATCCTACTTTCATAGATATCTAGACTAATATGGAAAGTGAAACATTAGATGTACTATTAATTATAGAAAAAATGAAGCATACAACCATGGCTTTGATGTTGGATACCTCCCTTTGGTGATGTCCAAGTCCAAACCGAGGCTCTTCCAGCAATCCTTCTCCCAAGTGGCAATTTAGGCATAATCACAGTATAGGGATGCAAAGTATCAATGATGAGGCAAGACCAACTAGTAGTGGAAGGACGGGATTCAATTTATAGCGAGGAAGAGAAATTTATGGATCCATACAAGAAGGAGGAAGGAATTCTTCTCAAGGGAGAATCCCCTAATTATAATATCAAGAGATCCAAATGAGAGAGCTCGAGCATATCTACATCGAACCTGTAATGTTCCTAAATTATCTAAGCTAATTGGAACATTAGAATTTTGTTTTATTTTTCATGTTGATGAATAATAGACTAATGGAGGACATGCAAAACTCCTTAGATCTAAAAATAAATACATGTTCAATGTGAACAGGATTAAATATGAGCTGGTTGCATAAAAACCACTTGTGTATGAACAGGGCTAAGCTATTTGACTGGGTCAACAGGACCAAATCACAAGACAATCTAGGTGCATTGAACCTCCTAAGTGACCTGTGTAGTTCTAGAAGGAGCTTCTAAATTTGAAAGGGGCTAGTTCAAGTGAAGTGGTTTAGGGTTTTGCACTTCCTCATTTTATAAAAAAGAGGGAGAGGACTCAAGAAAGGGTTGTTGATGATTTGTGGTTGCTTGAGAAACTCAAGTTCTCTTGGCTGGTTAGCCAAAGGGAAGAGGGTTTCCTGTTTAGGAATCCTCTCTCCTTCCATGGAGTAGCTCTTTGGAGGAGGATGTGCTGCATTGATCCACTATCCGGCATTTGGCCAAGCTTATACTTCCAACTGCAATTCAGATCCTGTTGAGGGTTTGATTGCTTTTGTAAGCTGCAGCAAGTGGAGTTTAGATCTTTTCAGATCTAAAGTATTTCAGTACTTCTTTTAAGTGGAGGAGGGTTCTAATCCATTGGAGAGATGTATTGAATGATTTGAGCTTCATTTCAGATCTTGGCATCAGGCCAATATTTTCTTCATGGTATGCTACGCAGTTCCTTCCCCAAATCTGCGTTATTGCTGAAGGAGCAGCATCGCAGGGTTTTTCGCATCATTTTGGAGCTAGATCTCTGATGTGAAGGAAGCCTCCTTGCATCAAGGGTGATTCTTGGATTGGCCAACCAATCCAAGTCTATTTATGATCTGATACGTTCACTGAAGTTTTTTCTTCAGAAATTCTGAATCATTCTGTAGATCTGCTGCATTAAAACTCAGATCTGCTCCGGCATTTTCATGTATTGCTAAAATTTTTATTTGTTATAGATATGTGTTTTCATGTAATTATCAGTTTTAGATATTTAATTTAATAAAAATTAGCTTCAGCCTCTTGTAACTAACGCTGAAGAGTTTCTAGGTCATTCTCTTGTATTGCAACACCTCAATCTTGAGGGATTTTCCATGTAAAACTGTTGTTTAAACTTGCTTAATGACTATGCCATGTTATTAAACTCATTTTATTATTTTCCATATTTTTTTACATCTTAAACCTTCAGAAAATACGTTGCCCTTTCTTCAGTAAATTTCTTCATCTTCCAAGTCATGGGAAATCAGGGTTTTTCTTGACTAGTCGAGAAGGAGGAACTGTTTAACTTAGCAAAACGCATATTTTTTTGCTGAAATTTGGGATGTAGATCCCTCTTGACCTAGTATAACATATCCTAGAGCCATGACCCTTATGTTTACGAATATTTCTTATTATAATCATTTTAGGGCCAAAATCCTCACTTTTCCCCACCTTTTTGCCCATAAAATCCGAGTAAAGGTTGCTGCAGAATTTTGAATTGGTTTCTGAGTGTTTTTAAATATTTTTTATTATAGGTGAAGCACACATTCCTGAAAAATGTGTTTTTCAGGCATGTTTTGCTGAGAAATCCATTTTGAGAACCTTACAGTGGTATCGGAGCATGATCTTTGGCTCAACCTGTGGATTCAAGCCAAAGTGTTGAATCCCTAAAGCAAGAATCTTTCAAGCTCTATAGAAAAATTCTAGAGATGGCCAGGTAGCCTTTGGATCTCATCCTTTTCTCAAAGGTGACATATCCAGTAAATGCCCCTGCAGTCAATCTCTAGAATCGAATCTTGATACTCCTGAAGAGGGAACTTTATAGCAGTATCAAAGAAGAGAAGAGATAGAGATCAGAAAGATGAAGGATATGAGTTTTACCTCATCATATTTTAGATCTATGAAAAGCATCTTCAAAGAGGTTAGACAAAATAAAGGAGGAAGAAAATGAAACTCCTAGAGGGTTTCAAGAAGTGGAAAGTTGTAGTGAGACCTGTAGAAGGTTTAAGGAAGGAGAGGAAGATCCATGCACTTCCTATTCTCATAAAGAAGGAGAGCTATGTAGAGAAAAACCAGAGCATGGCTCCACCACTTGGAAGAATGACAGAAGAGGAGATCTCCTTGCTCCTTTTCTAGGCCCTCAAGGGTATTAAGGAAGATCTCAAGGAGATTGAGAAGGTGGAGACTTGTACCAGTGCTAGCGCAACCTTGGAAGAGCAGCCTTCATGTTCAGTAATGAAGGAATACTACATAGTTGCAGAATAATCTCTTGCTTCTACATCTCACCAAGGTATGATTAGAGATTCATCTGTTGTCATTTCAGCACATTGTATGAAGAGATCTACATCTTTGCATGCTGTTGATTTAGAGCCACAAGTTGCACTGTGTTTTTCCAAAGCAATGAGAAAGAAGAGAGGAACCATTGCTCATTATAGAATTCACATGGAAGCTTCATTCATGAAGCAATAAAGGATGGAATGATGGATGGTAGACATCTTGGAGTGAGAAACCATTTCTCCCTTCCAGATGACTCTTTCTCAATGAGCACACCCTTGCTCAAAGAGAAACTTCTACTTGCAGCAAATCCAAGGCCCTTTGGTTTTGGAAGGTCATGCATGAGGTGGAGACCTCATGAGAAGAATTCATTGGAGGTGCACTTCAGCACATCATGGAGTGCAAAGTTCTTCAACAGTTTGAGGATCTTCCCTTCTCACATGAGTAGATAGTAGATGGGGGACATCTTCAGATGGATAACATCTCTCATGACTGTGTGGACATTTCTTGAGCCATGCACATCATGATGGGAGTTTTTTTCCTACCACCTATTTGGATCCTAATAGGGTCAAATTGATCCTCGGGAAGATTGCATTTCAAGATCCCATGAAATGCAGAAATCTGATTTGGGATGATGGTAGCCCTCATGGGAGGAGTACCAAGATGGGTGTGGATGGAGAGCAAGAAGCTGGAGAGCTACTTACAGATCTATGACACCGGGCAGCAAGAGATTTTTTTTGCTTGGGATGTTCTTGAGAGAGCAAGGGTAGATTTTCTCTCACATTTTTCATGATGTTGCAGGAGTAGAAGATGGCACTATCATAGTGCAAAGGGGTTACTCCTTGACCTTAGATGTTCAAGAAGGACTTTATTCATGGGAAGGACTTCTCATATGTAGCAGCATTATGGGAGATGCCTTCGACATTCCGCATGTCAAATATTGTAGCTATGTGTTGATGGGAGCCTATTTGCATGGGTCAACAGCGTTGTCACTTTGGAGCTGGGAATTATTGGTGGGGTATTCCTAGGATCACTTCTCATTCAATGCACTTGGTGAGCAAAGAGGAGGTGATGAAGATGATGTATTCTTCTTGTCTTAGGTTTCCAAGCAGGAGGAGAAGGAATTTCATGCAGCCCTTGGTTCATTCCCCTTCATGGGAGTGTTCCAAACTATTATTGGGGATTCATTCATGGATCCATGTATCTTCTTACTTCCTACATATGGTGAGGGCTTTTACTTGCATTCTCTTACCATCTCTTGGAAGTGCATTGCTCCACGAGAGGGCAAGCTATTCATGGAGCTCCATGAACTTCATTGGGCCAAACTGCATGATGGAGATAGCCATCTATTATGTGTCCTTGGGCAAAGATGTTTTCCTTACATATGAGTTCTCTTTATTTATATGATTAACCATGTAATAGGAAGAATTTTGCCATACAATTTTCTGAAGTAGAAGTTTGAAAGACTGCACTATAAGGACTTGGAAGACTGTTGGTACTCTCTTGCATTACATAGGACCTTTAGTATTTCCTTCATCATGGTGATGATCATGTTTTCAGTTGCTAATGTTGTTTCTATCTTGATGGGAGACATGATGTTGAGTAAGGAACATGGTTGGATGTGTCCTTTGGGAAGAAGATTCCCACATTTTCTGCAGCACATGCTCTAATGGGAACATGGGGGAAATTTTGGCCACCATAGCCAAGCACTTGTTTCTTTTGGAGGTGAGCCATGTGTGTGATGGAGTACCTGATGGTAATACTCTTCTATCCGTCACATATGAGACATTTTGGGCTGACTGGTTTTACAGTGTTGGAGGGAGGATTTTTGCAAATCTAATCCTCATGAAGCCACTTGAGGGCAATGTCCTTGCAGCCCAAGATTAGTTTGCACTCTACACTTATCTTAAGTGGAGAGGAGAACAGCGTGGGGTAGGCCATCTTGTATGCCATGTGCAGATTTCTAGCCCACCTATTTTTCAGGAGCTCAAGGTGGAGGAACATTTTCATAGAGTTGCCATGTCATGAGGTGACTCATTTTTGGTGGATGATTGCTTGAGGATGGAGAACTCACATGGGGGATGTTATTTCCTAATACACTTCAGATTCCATGCCTCAAGGGAGCCTCTAGGAAGCACCTTATTGCCTTCATGAGTATTTGACGGTTTCATGATGATAACTATTCAGATGACTTGCATGCTTGGGAGGGGCAATATGGAGATTCATTGTTGACACAACATCTCATTATTTGGAGGAGTTCATCATATGGGGATGCTATAGTAGGAGGAGGAGACATATTTCAGTTATATCCTTGCAGTTGCTTGAGGAAAAGCTAAATTTTGGAGGGGAGGACTGTAATTTTCCTAAATTAGCTAAGCTAATTGGAACATTAGAATTTTATTTTATTTTTCATGTTTATGAATAATAGACTAATGGAGGACATGAAACACTCCTTAGATCTAAAAATAAATACATGCTCAATGTGAACATGATTAAATATGAGCTGGTTGCATAAAAACCACTTGTGTATGAACAGGATAAGCAATTTGACTAGGTCAACAAGACCAAATCACAAGACAGTCTAGGTGCATTGAACCTCATAAGTGACCTACACAGTTCTAGAAGGAGCTTCTAAATGTGAAAGGGGCTAGTTCAAGTGAAGTTATTTAGGGTTTTGCACTTCCTCATTTTATAAAAAGGAGGGAGAGGACTCAAGAAAGGGTTGTTGATGATTTTTGGTTGCTTGAGAAACTCGAGTTATCTTGGCTGGGTAGCCAAAGGGAAGAGGGTTTCCTGTTTAGGAATCCTCTTTCCTTCCATGGAGTAGCTCTTTGGAGGAGGATGTGCTGCATTGATCCACTATCCGGCATTTGGCAAAGCTTCTACTTCCAACTGCAATGCAGATCCTATTAAGGGTTTGATTTCTTTTGTAAGCTGCAGCAAGTGGAGTTTAGATCTTTTCAGATCTAAATAATTTTAGTACTTCTTTTCAGTGGAGGAGGGTTCTAATCCATTGGAGAGCTGTATTGAATGATTTGGGCTTCATTTCAGATCTTGGCATCAGGCCAATATTTTATTCATGGTATACTACACAGTTCCTTCCCCATATCTACATTATTGCTGAAGGAGCAGCGTCGCAGGGTTTTTGGCATCATTTTGGTGCTACATCTCTGATGTGAAGGAAGCCTCCTTGCATCAAGGGTGATTCTTGGATTGGCCAACCAATCCAAGTATATTTATGATCTGATACATTCACTGAAGTTTTTTCTTCAGAAATTCTAAATCATTCTGCAGATCTTCTGCAGTAAAACCCAGATCTACTCTGACATTTTCATGTATTGCTGAAATCCCCAAGGGGAATGTAATAAAGGGCCCTTTGGGCATTTTTATTTGTTATAGATCTTTGTTTTCATGTAATTATCAGTTGAAGATCTGTAATTTAATAAAAATAAGCTTCATCCTCCTGTAACCGATGCTGAAGGGTTTCTAGGTCATTCTCTTGTATTGCAACACCTCAATCTTGAGGGATTTTCCATGTAAAATTGTTGTTTAACCTTGATTAATGCCTATGCCATGTTATTAAACTAATTTTATGATTTTATATACTATTTTACATATTCAATATTTAGAAAATATGCTTCCCTTGCTTTGGTAAATTTCTGCATCTTCCAAGTCATGGGAAATCGGGGTTTTTCTTGACTAGTCGGGAAGGAGGAACTGTTTAACTTAGAAAAACACATTTTTTTTTGCTGAAATTAGGAATTTTGATCCCTCTTGAACTAATATGACATATCCCAGAGCCATGAACCTTATTGTTATGCATATTTCTGATTATACTCATTTTAGGGCCAAAATCCTCACTTTTCCCCACCTTTTTTCCCATAAAAGCTAGGTAAAGGTTTATGAAGAATTTGGAATTGGTTTTTGAGTGTTTTTAAACAATTTTTATGATAGTTGAATCACACATTCCTGAAAAATTCGTTTTCCAGGCATGTCTTGCCGAGAAATCTATTTTGGGAACATTACAGAACCATATCTAGCTCATTCTTTTGGAAGTTTCTCCTCCATTTGAGGAAAAAATTTCATAAGAGGTTCAACATGATTTTTCCTATAAAAAATTGTGTTTTCAGTGCTAGGTCAAAGTGTTGCAACATGCCATCGGCACGGGAACCCAGGGGTGGATAAGTACCATGGTGTAACAACCCTCGTGAAAATTCCATGTAATAAAAAGTTAAAAAAAATAAACATGGTTGATGGGACACTTATTCCAAATTGAATGTTGCAAAAAAAATCCTAGGGGGGTGTTCATTTGGTTTATTATGGCTAATGAAAATGGAAAAGTCTATGCATAATGTATTAAAGAGGAAAATAGTAATTTTGGCACATCTATTTATGAAAATAATGGAAATTAGGAGAAAACGGAGATGAAAGGTCACAAGTTTCATGTGAGGAGGAAATTGAAGGAAAATAATGGAAAATGAAGAAAATAGAGGCCTCTTCTATAAAAAGGATTCTAAGGATCAGTTGGTACCTTTCTTCAGTGCAATTTTTGTATCTCTTTCATTATTATCTCTCTCTCTCTCTCTCACACACATTCTTGGACACCTAGAGGTTTTCGAGCACTTTAGCATTGGAGCAAGAAAGGAAAGAAATAAGTAAGAAGGAGGAAGCAAGAAAGGAGCATAAATCAAGCAGCTACAATACGATTCTTTGCAGGTATTGATTTTCATATATGATTTCCTTGCGAGATTTGTCATGCATGATATTGCATGTGGTTCATTGTTCTCTTGGCATGGATTTTTCCAAGTGTGACAATGTACTCAACCTAGCCTTTCCATTTCTAGATAGTCATGGTGTTGTGGAGTTCTCATGTTTTGGTTTAGATGGATTACCAAATGGATTCAAATTTGAGTGAGGTGGATCTCTGAATGATTATAGAACCATTTTTTTTGTTGCTTCATTCTAGGGCTTAGTAATATAGGTTTGGATTGTGGTAAATCTTTAGAGGTGGTGGCTTGATCTACATTTCAGGCCTAGTAATCTTTGGTTTTGGATTACGGTCAAGCCTAGAGATTATGTCTTCATTTTGGGCTTCATGGCCCTTGATTCATACTGTAGGTTGCGGTAAAGCCTGAGAGACTAGGAGACAAGAAAATTCCTCACAGTTTAGGTGGAGAGAATCTGATGATACACATGCATGTGTTGGCCTAGTGATCGGGTGTAGATCATGGTAAAGACTGGTTTATGATTGATGAGGATGAGGTGGTTTAGCCTTGGGATGCCCTGGTTGATTCTTTTGATTTGAGTCCCACATGGATGCTTGGAATATGGCACAGGGGTAATTGGTTGAAGAGAGATTTGGCTCATCCAATCTATGGTCATGTGGAACATGGAAGTCCCACCTCCAGTTGGTTTTTACACTCATTAATGAGAATCTAATTCCTTTGGTATTTTATGTATAATTGCACTCATTATTATGTGGATTATATTTTTTGTGTATCCATGGTATTTCTATTGTTATTATGCTAGTTATTGTTGAATTTCAACAAGAAATTTCAGCACCTACACTAGTGTGGGACCAGGAGGTCCAAGCAACACCTACACTAGTGTGGGACCATAGGTCTTAGCAGCACCTACACTGGTGTAGGCTAAATTTGATGCATGTCTATTTTAGTCATCCCTTAATTAAGATGGACAATTAAATGTAATCTAATCTCAAAATAACTTGTAATAGTTAATTGAGTGTGATAAACTCAATTATCTCATGAATTTCAAGTTGAGGGTACTTGGTGAGGCACAAAGAGTAATTATAGTTGTAATAGAGTTCGAAGTGTAGTGGTGTAGTAGTTAATGTAGGTTGTAATCAGTTTAACTCAGTTAAGTGAGTTAAAGTCAGTTGTGCCAGTTGTAACTGTTTGATACACTAGTGAGAGATCAAGTGAATTAAATATTATTTAATTCACAATCAGTGATCTCACATGCAACTAAGGATTTACTATTATTAGCTGCACGCATGTCAATTCCAGTGGAGACCCAGTTGAGATCTAGGTGAAAAGGATGTTGACTATCAGTTGTAGGATTATTGGGTTGCACCCATGCAACCAAACACCCATTGGATTGCCCATGATCCTTCCGTAGTCAAGGAAGGCCAAAATTCCTATGGAATAGGGATTGCATTCCACATGAATTGCACAAGAAAGGCAAGTTGTTTAGAGGTCGATAATTGGCTAAGTGTTGGTTATTTTTATCCAAGATAGTGTGAGAAAATTAGTTGAGTACAGGAGGCTCTTGTGACAAGAGTTATATGTAATTGTTTAATGTATCCATGCTAAATATACAATAGAATATAGTGGGGTTTTTAGAAGAAATATTTCCCTGGGAAATTATCTGTGTTGTGGTTTGATTGATTCTTCTTTGCTTCATGTGATTGGCGATTGTGTTTTTAATTCTGCAATTGATTTGGAGAAGTGATACAGTATCTAGCTTTAGTACATTGTTAGATATAATTGAATCCATGATATACATATATGTTGTATAATTTCTACATAGTATCAGAGCACATGAAATAACAATAGTTGAGGAGGAGCTGAGTTTGTGACTGAATATAATTTGAATTGTAGAAGACTTTCTTGGTGCTACAGCTGATTCAAGATCGAAATGGCTTTCAATGGATTGAGATTGGAGTATGCACTCGAGGGAAGCTCTAACTATATTCCTTGGAAACATAGGATGCAAGAAGTACTCGAAGAAAATGGCTTGAAGGAATTCATTGAAAACGATGTTCTAAAACCCGCTATGACAGATGCTGCAAATCTTGATGCATGGAAAAGGAAAGTAGCAAAGGCGAGGAGGATCTTACTGGAGAAAGTACGAGACCACATTTTCTCAAGTCTCCATGGTAAAGACACACCATATGCAATGTGGAAGGCTAAGACAGATCTATTTCAGAGCAGCAGAGACCATAGGAAATCAGCACTGAAAGATAAACTCAGGAAGATCAAGATGGAGAAAGGCGACTCCATGCCAAAATATTTAACAAAGCTGTCCAATGTTGGGATGATATGGGGAGCGTTGGCATTACTGTCGCTGATGATGATTTGGTGAGCCTCTTTTAGGACTTCCCAAGAGTTGGCATAGTTATCAAGACTCTGTCAATGGAAGGGAAATGCTGCCAGATTTGGAACAACTGTGGTCAGATTTGGTGCAGGAGTTTAGAAGGAATACCAGAGATGGATCTTCATCTAAGAATGAAGATGAATAAGATTTTGCTTTGGCTTCCAAGGTGAAGAATGGGAAAGGAAAGAAGTTCCATTCCAAATCCGAGTAAAAATATGGCAAGAAGTGCGACATGTTCAGGGTGAAGTGTTTTCACTGTCACGAGCATGGGCGTTATGCTACTAACTGTCCACAAAAGAAGAAGAAGAATAAGCTTTAGGATCTACATCTGGTCAGGCTTTGGCCTCGCAATTTGAGTTTGAATTCTTTCTCATTGCATGAATGGTGTCAAGTGCAATGGTATCGGTGTGGTATTTGGATAGTGGTGCATCCTTTCACATGATGGGAGACAAGGAACTTTTTAGTAGCTTGGAGGAGAAGGACCTCCAGATGCATATCGAAATGGGTGATGACGGGCGGTACAGTGCTAGCGGGAATGGTACCATTACCTTGAAAAGATAGTAAAGTAAACCCTTTCAATTAAAATATGTAATGCATGTACCAGGCTTGAAGAAAAATTTGGTCTCAGTTGCAATGTTCAAGGATAGAGGCTATGATGTTGTTTTCAATGAAGGAAAAGCTTTCCTGTGACAAAAAACAATAGGACAAGCCAAGAAGATTAGGATTTGAGTTAAGAATCTATATAAGATGGATGTAGATTCCTATGCAACATTTATGGGTAAGGTGGACAAAGTGGTGAGCTGGGATGAGGGTGAGTTATGGCACCAGAGATTGGGCCATCTTCACCACAAAGCCTTAAAATTCATGCAACATATTTATATGAGCCTTCCCAAGGGTACACTTGCACAGTCAGACACATGAAAAGGATGTACTATGGGAAAATATGTAAAGGCCACCTTTCATGAGAAGGAGAATCGAGCCTCGGGGATCCTTGAGAGAGTTCACTCAGACGTGTGTGGACCATTCTCTGTTGCTTCGAAAACAAAGCATAAGTACTATGTGATATTTACTGATGAATTTTCTTAGAAGTGTTGGATCTACTTCATGCATAAGAAAGATCAAACATTCTCAAAGTTTCTTGAGTTCAAAGCACTGGTGGAGAAAGACACAGGGAAGCAAGTGAAGGCTCTTAGGAGCGACAATGGTGGTGAGTAAATCTCCAAAAAATTCAAGAACTTCTACAGAAAAGAAGGAATTCAGAGAGAAATGATGGTGCCTCATAACCCACAATAGAATGGGGTCACTAAAAGAAAGAATAAAACGATTGTGGGTGCAGCAAGAGCAATGTTGCATGATCAGGGCCTACGGATGCATCTATGGTTGGAGGCATGCAACACATCGATATTTGTGCAGAATTGTTGTCTTCATAGGATACTTGGCATGAATATACCAGAAGAGGCCCTTTACTGGTAAGAAACCTGATGTTTCACATTTTAATATTTTTGGCTCATCTATTTATGTGCATGTGACCATAGATGCCAGGAAGAAGCTAGAACCAATAGCTGAGATTGGGATTTTTGTGGGGTACACTGAAATTCCCCACAACTATCAGGTGTATTTTCCAAATATCAGAATGACTATTGTGCGACAGGATATAAATTTGATGAGGATAAATCCATGTGATTGTCCCTTGAGAGGGAGTTGGATTTTCATGCAAAGGAGTAACTCTTGGTTCCTGAGGATGAGCCTCAAGATGTGGAGCAGCCACATGCGGAGGATCATGGAGTGGTAGAAAAAAACATGTAGAGCCATCCATCACAAATGGTAGAAGGCACACCACGGAAGCTAAAAAATTGAGACTTGATGCAACAGAGAATGTAGGAGCCCATACTTCACTGCGTAGATAGAGTTAGTCTCCAGACAAGTTTAATAGATACATGGCTCTTATGAGAAACTGTATTGTGATAGAACCATCTTCCTTTTAGGAGTTAGTGAAACAACCAACAACTAATTTGGGTTGATGCAATGGTGGAGGAGTATGACTCCATTGTCAAGAATAGTGCTTGGGATATTGTCCCAAGACCGGCCGGAAAATCAGTGGTTGGATCTAGATGGATCTACAAGGTAAAGAGAGCTACTGATGGGAGTGTGGAGTAGTACATGGCTAGATTTGTGGCCCAAGGGTTCTCACAGATTGAGGGGATTGACTATGATGATACTTTTGCACCAGTTCAAGGTACTCTTCCATTAGATCTATCCCTGCACTCTCAGCGCAGATGGGGTGGCGCATTCATCATATGGATGTGAAAATTGTGTTTCTCAATAGAGTTATTGAGGAATAAGTATACATAGAGCAACTATGAGGTTTCGATATTTTTGACGGTGGGTTGCATGTGCGTCGACTCAAGAGAGCACTGTATGGGCTGAAGCAAGTTCCTCATGCTTGGTACACTCGGATTGACAGCTATTTCGCCAGATTGGGCTTCACCAAAAGTGAAGTTGATGCAAACCTATACCAGATTGTGGTTCAGGATAAGCTATTTATTATTGTACTTTATTTTTGATGATCTAATTTTGACTGGTGATGAGTAGCTAATACACTCATACAAGGAGGATCTAGCAAGGGATTTCGAAATGAAGTACATGTGACTCCTTCATTATTTCCTTGGTTTGGAAATATGGCAGTGGGATGGTGAAATTTTTGTTTGTCAAGGAAAGTATTCCAAAGAGATACTCGATAAGTTTCACATAGAGAGTTGTAAACCCATGGACACTCCTCTTCCAAGAAATTGGAGGAAAGAGGGTGCTACTTCTTGAGAAGTAGTGGATGCTACTATCTACAGGTAGTTAGTAGGTTCAATGATGTACTTGGTGAACAATAGACCATAAATTTCCTACGTAGTTAACCAGTTGAGTCAAGCTATGGTTAAGCCTACCAAGATATTTTGGAAGGCCGGGAAGCATGTCTTGAGATACCTGAGGGGCACATCAAAGTATGGATTGTGGTACAAATGAATAGAGGGAGTGAAGCTTCAAGACTTCAGGGATGCATATTGGGCAAGCAGTCCATTATATAGAAAGAGTACATTAGGAGGGATCTTCAGCATAGGATTGACAAAAGTTTCTTGGTAGAACAGGAAGTAGTGATCTGTGGCACTCAGTTCAGTGGATGCAAATTACATGGCAGCAATTAAAGCTTCATATGAGGCCATCTAGATGAGAAATATCTTGGTTGGTTTGTTTCGCTCTGAAATGGATCCGATAATGATACATTGTGATAATCATAGTTGCATTAAATTCTCGACCAATCATGTGTTTTATGATAGATCCAAGCACATAGAAATTTGGTACCACCATCTTAAATATTGTGTGAAAAGGTGCATAATTTTACTTCAATACATTCCCATGGAAGATTAGGATGAAAATATTATGACGAAGGTGATCACGAGGAGAAAATTTGAATATCATAGAGACATGATCAGGGTGAAGGATAATCCCTTTCTTATTGAGCGGGAGTGTAGAAGTTCAAGAATAAATTTCAACACCTATGCTACTGTGGGACCAGGATTTCCAAGCAGCACCTACACTAGGGCGAGACCACAAGTCTCAGTAGCACCTACACTAGTGTGGGATAAATTTGGTGCATGTCTATTTTATTTATCCCTTAATTAATATGGACAATAAAATGCAATCTAATCTCAAAATAACTCATAATAGTTAACGGAGTGTGATAAACTCAATTAACTCATGAATTTCGAGTTGAGGGTAGTTGGTGAGGCATGCAGAGTAATTCTAGTTGTAACAGAGTTCAAAGTGCGGTGGTATTATACAGGTAAATCCTATCTGCAGATAGAGACGATCCCTCTAGCCCTAGAGTGGGTCTAGAAACAAAGGGACACATTAAAGTGTTGATTCCTAGTTATTGAATGAACAAGGGACATGGTAGATTGACCTACCTGGAATCCAACACTGTCATTGTTGTTGTAGTAGTGGTGGCCTCTCGCGCCTACTTCAGCAAGTCATAGTCCATTCGCCATTACGCTTGGATACCTGCACAAAGAAAAATAAAAAAAGAACAACATACAAGATGACAACATTTCATTCATAACTATTAACCAGTCAAAGAGGGATAAACATATTGCGTTAAACAAACATCATAACACAACAGTGGAACTAAACTGTAGTCATGTATATAAACGAATAGAAGGAAGAGTTACAACCGATGCTTTGACATCGCAATCTCCTCCAACAGGGTTTAGGCGAAGCGCGTCTCAGATGCTCATTAGGGAATTTGGACGAGATGAAGGCATGGAATCCAGCTTCCTCAACGTAATTCCTTCTATATTCTCTATTCATTCAACTATTCAGCCATTCAGCTATAGTATGTCTACTTCTCCAAGTTCAGCTAGCTTGTACTAAGAGAGATAGCTTATTTTATAGAGGAAAAAGAGGAGGTTAGAATCCCTACAAAGGTCAGAGGGAGACCTATCCTTTAGGGAGTTCCCATAAGAGGTGGAAACCATAAACCTAAATGAGGCAGTCCATGCTTTATCAGTTCAACCACTCCCCATGAATCATCCTCGAGGTGGTTGGAGTGGAATCTCTACCTCTATTTTTAAAAAACATTCCATAAACAACTTGGTGCAGGTGGCAAACTAGGACAGAGCGCCAGCTGGCGTGAGCCCAGTGTTAATTTTCCTCTTCGGTGTGAGGGCATAACTGATTACCCACACCAAGGAAAAAACAAGGGTTTTTGAGTCTCTACTCAGGGAATTGTCAACAAGAGGAATGTTACTCTCATGTAAAGGGACACAATGATGATTTTTACAAGGCATGACATTGATTATTGGTCACAAGAACAACCCTCCAATGGGCGAGATGGGGATTGCAGGGACAGTGACAAAATGTTGTGTAACAGATGCCCCCTAAAGCATGAGGTCCGAGGGAGAGGGAGGGGCGAAATGATTTATGAGAACGCGTTTGAACAAAACACCACAATTAGAAAACCTGCAATTACAAATATAACTGATATCTCTTATACATGAACATGTGATATGGGCGCAACCATCCATAATACAGTATATACAAAAACTGAGATTCGAGTTATGGACACAGCCATCCAGTAGTAAGGATCGACAAATAGACTCAGGTATGGTCATAGCCACCCAATAAAAAGAGTCATGTAATAAGTCATGATAATCCACCAAAATCCACAGCCTAGGTTTTATCAGATAAATCTAGGGTCTTGCGCTCCATATCGACCCAAAAAAGTACAAATTCAAGCATGCAAGTATATGAGTTGAAGTCGAAAATGCAATAAAATCACCTGATTACCAGCCAATGATGAAAGTTGTTAAAAGGAATGAGAGAAACCACCAATAATGAAAATGGCTCTCAAGGTACAACTGGTACAATCCACAAAATGTTAATAGCGATCTATCGTCAAACATCCATAGAATCACTCGATCGAAGGCCAATGATGTGTACCTTGCGTCGAATGTGAAAAACCTGCCATTAAGGCATGCAGGCTCCAAGATACCATAATAGAGTCTCTAGATCAAATTCCTAGATAATGAGCTGAAGTCGACAGGAAGTGATCCGTCGAAGGAGGATCATAATGAATCCCACATCATCAACATGAAAAAGAGAAGGTAATATGAGTGTGAATCAAGACTGGATCAGAGGATCAAGGAATGTACAAACTACAAAAGGATTTTTTCTTGAACATATAAGTGACACGACTCTAGAATTTGGTAGCATTTGACTCAAATAGGATCAGAGGTCATGTTGACAAAATCGGTAATCGAATGAGAGGAAAACGGATTTCCCAATCACATGGAGGAAAAGTGACAGAATGAAGATATCCCAACCTGACACGAACTGCAGATAAGTGTCATGTTCAAGAGTGACATATTGCTGACACAACTGACGAATAGCTTCCATTTTCTCCCACCATTTCTAGTGAGTACCTATTTATTTTTACACAAGCTTGAAGAGGATACCATATTCTTGTCATATAAGTTTATCCTTCGAATAAATCCAACCTAGTACATTTTACAAGCCCTAGGAAGGAGGAACTCAAGTAACATCATGGCGACGAAATTATATGAGGAACTCAAGTAACTGAAAAAGGGAGAACTCAACATCTTTTCATGTTTATAGAGTTTGAAAAGAAGGCAGAAAAGAAAACTCCATCATGGTCCTTTTCATAAATAGCCTCTCAGATCCGAAAAGGTAGAAAACAATATCTGAAATAACCTCTTAGTCGCGATAGGCTAAGGTATTCCTTTTTCGTAAATAATCCATCCCAGCCCGAAAAAGGGGTAAACGTATACTAGGTAGATATCAATTTGCAGCCATTTAACGAGTTCAAAATGACAAGAGTATCGAAAATATTTTCATGTTTTGAGAGTAAAAAAAGCGCTGAAAGTTGACTCCTCCTCGAGGAATGAGTGGTATTAAGGGTAGCAATTGGTTCCGAAACTTCTCAGAATAAGTAAAGATCAAGAGGCTGGCTAACAAGACCACTCATTGCAGCAGTTCCTCAGGAATGGGTAAAAAAACCAAGTGAAGGCATATGATCAGCCAAGAAAATAGTGATGGTGGAATGAGAAAACCAAGGTTCATCTGGAAAAACAGGTTGATAAAATGGCAATCACGAGAGGTAAAATGAGAATGGTTTCATTTTTACACAAGCTTGAAACAAAGATGAACTATGCTTGAAACCAGTTTCATTTTTACACAAGCTTGAAATGGAAGCAAACTATGCTTGAAATGTTTGCATGCCCCCAACATGGTGACTCAATTCAAGGTACATTCCCCCAAGCCTTAGTCCATATGAAAGGCAGATGGAATGAAGGGTCAAATTATGAGATCAGAGAAATACTCAACTGGGATTTTACGAGATCGTATCAAAGACTCAAATTGAACAAGAACGTGTTTCTTTGTTTTAATGAGGTTGAAAAATTAAAAGAACTATCCTCATGACCTCTTTTTTCTTTTTTTATGGAGCTTGACACAAGGAAACAAAATGTGCTTTGATGAGCTTCTTTCATTTTTTAAAGAGCTTGACACAAGAAAACGAACTATGCTCCGAGAACCTTGTTTCATTTTTTAACGAGCTTGACACAAGAAAAGGAACTTTTCTCGGGAGAGCTTGTTTCATTTTTTAAGGAGTTTGACACAAGAAAAGGAACTATGCTTCGATGAGATTTCATCATGATGAAGAAGAAGTCATGGCTTCCAAGAGTTCTGCACCGGATGGGAGAAAAACATATCGGAAATTATGACCCAATGCCCCCAGCACACGATGCACAATGACACTATCACTAAATGCAGACATGGGATAGGTAGACACATAATTAACCTATGGTGGGGAAGATAAAACCGACGAATAAAGACTCGGAAGGGATGATGGTGGACCAGATGTCATGTCAGGACCAAATAATGAAAGTTGATCAATGGTCATGATCCGACCTTCATGTGGAAAACAAATCACATGAAAGAGGGAAGAGACAAGTGCTCCCATGACATAAGTATAGTCACACCCCAGGAGTAAATTAAAATCCAAGGGGCCTGGAACAACCATCACGTATATATAGATAGTTTTCCCTCCCAAAGTAACAGGAAACTTCAAAAGGATCCCTAACAGTTGATTGGTTCCTTTGTTAAAAGCCAAAAGAATTTGTGTAACAGACACAAGCAGTGGAGAACCAAAAGCTTTCCAAGTAGTTGAATACATAATACTAATAGACACACCTTCATCTATAATCGTGCTAGGTACGATCATATTGAAGACCTGTACCGTGATCTCAAAAAGCGCATAATAAGGAAGGTGGTATCCTACAAATAGACTCCAATCGAAGGAAGAGACCAAACTACTTGGAGGGGTAACCATCAAACTGAGATGGTCTTCACCTGGTGTTATCGGAGCAAGAGGAGCATCCTCCTCAACCTCCATCATGGGAGCAGGAGGAGTAACTTCGTGAAATATAGGGATGGAAGAATATTTCTCCAAGTCCAAGGAATCTAAAGAAATAAGAAGAACTTGAGGGGGATGAGATCCGCTCTCGATGGAAAAGACCTGATGAGCCATGGGAAACACCAGATCAACCGATTCCATGACCAATGGTTGGTCAGGAATGGATTCACGAATTTGAATTTCCAAGGGAACATGATCGACCAAAGATGACTCTTGACCTATCATTGAATCAACTAGCGGAGGACTCGAATAAAGCTTTTGGTAACCAACCAGAAGGCAAGGTGCAGAAACAATAGAGTTTTCCATCACTCTCGTGGCTTCATCCATGTATTGAAAAAGGTGAATGGGATGATGCCCTTCACACAACTTACAGGGATTGGTAATCCTACCGTGTTTCTTATGATTCTTATCATGGCTAGTCGAAGATGTGCCACCAATATGACTTCTAGAAGCCAAAGGCAACGATGGACGACCGTTGGACCATGCTTCAAGTATCTTGGGAATTCCAGAGCAATCTCAAAGAAGGTGGCCACCTTTGCAAAACATGCAATGGAATTTGACTTTTCATGGAGGGTTGTATGATTTATCGATGGAAGGTGTTTTAGGAGCAATAGCTATAGCATTAGCCTCTCGCTTATTTGAATTATTCTTCTTTGTCTTCTTCTTCTTCTTATTCTTCTTAGCCACCTGGTTACTGGAATCCAGACTTTCACCAAGCAAAGTAGAAGAGGAGGATGAAGAAATAGGTGAAGAAGGGGAGAGATCCACCTTGGAAGCAACATGATGTTGTTCTGGTGGTGGAGATTGTTGTACAAAGGACATAATACTCGAGACCACAGAGGTCGAGAACAACTAGATAGGTAAACCAATAGTTAACCCAGGAAGGGATAATGTTGCCATATAAGGAGCACCATCATTCCCAAAAGCAGGAAAAGGACTAGGAGTCCCTTCGGAGGGGGTTCCTTGGTTAGTAAACTCTAGAAAAGTTGTCATTGGAAACAACCCTAAACAAAACACTAAGGAAGATGATTTTAACCAAGAATATTTCATGGGAAAGTAATATTTTAAGACATTGAAACAAAACTCTGTCATTTCATATTTTAAGAGTCGAGAAACAGGAAAAAGGTGACTCTAGCATTTTCAGGTTGAAACGAGCATGAAAGGAAAAGCACTCGATGATCTCTTCTCTTTTTAAAGAGTCACAAAGAGATCGAAATGACTACTCTGGTAATCTAAGAAAGAGGATGTACCAAGTTTCTGTGAAATTCCATATACACCTTGGTGATCAAATGAAAGAGAAATGACCAAGGACTTTCCATACGTGCCAGTAGTCTCCCCAAATGTTGTGTTCAGTGTATCACAATTACAAGGCAGCAGACTCAGCTTCCTATGGATAAAAGGATTGCAACCTAGAAGGGTATCCCTTTATATACTCAACGATATGGGGAGTGCAAGTCTGTACTAGTGCTGTCTAAAGCTAGACGGCGAACGACAACTATTAGGTTTTAAGACGCCAAAACACGTCTCCAGCCTAGACTACTAAAAATGTTTTGTTAGGTTTCAATGCTTCCTTAGGTTAATTAAATAAATTTTAAAGTTGTCCTTGGATTACGTTTCAGTTTTAAGGTCCTATCGATGTTGGATCTCAAAAATCCCTAAATGAAAGCTATATGCAAATGAACATCATTCCCAATTCAATGAATGCTAGTTATGAGAAGGATAGATATCTTTCAAACAAAAAGAAAACAAGGAGATTGTGTGAAGAAATCCACTGATGCATCTAACAGAATATAACACAAATGAAACTCTTTCCTAGATAATCAGATGCTAGTTATGCAAAAGAGTATTTCACTTTCAATGCAAAGAAAGAATGCAAAATATGTTTTTTTTATTTTTTGAATGAAAAGAAGTACATGATGCACTAATTACATGAAAAACAAAAAAAAACACTAGTTTAAGTGATGAGTACGAATCAAAATTGAATGACTCAATAAAACATGAAACAAACACAGGAAATCACTCAAACTAATGTCGCAATATTTCAAACCAAGAGACAATTTTCAAAATGATCCAAAACAAGAAATTTAATCTATGCTTGGAGAAAAAGGGTGAAGAACCAATCAAGAAAATGAAATGACTCTGAAACCAAGGCAATCACTCAAAAAATCAAGAAAACTGACTACAATCAAGCCACAAATGGGATTGAAAACAATCAAACCGACTCGATTTTTGAACAGAAGGCTCAGTGCACAAGGACACCTACAAACCCTAAGGCCTCAACTGACACTGATAAGAAGATGGACAAACAACTGAGAAAAGCAAGTCGACAGTAATCAAAAAAATCCCAAAGGCATAATCATGCATTAAAAATAACCCATTGTTGGGAAAAATACTGAGAGAGGGGGGGGGGGGGGGTGAATCAATATTTAGTGCAGACAATAAAACTTTGATATTTCTTTCTTAAAAACCATACGCTACTTTCCTAAAGAAAACCCGCGTATATACGCGGATATCCTTTACAGAACTCGCGTATATCCAGTGATCCAATTATGCATTTAGTTCTTGACTTAGATCATTGCATTACTCATTCATCAGAGATTTAGAACACAGTAAACAAGTGCAAGAAGAACAGAATAATCATCACACATAAGCAACCACACATGAACACCAGGATTTTTAGGTGGAAACCCAATTCGGGAGAAAACTACCGCTGTCGTCATCTCAGTCTTCAATTTTTATTATTAAGAAAACTTCTTACAACATGTACTGGTGCAAACTCATACCAGTACGCAGGCACCCACCTGCAGAAAGCTACAACCTTCTCTCATTTACCAGCCTCTCCTAGAAGGGAGCAACAACCCCCTACTCTCGTTCACCAGCCTCACCTGGAAGGGAGCTACTACCCCCTGATATTAGCACCAGCCTCTACTGGCAGAAAGCTTCTTCTTTCAGACTGAAGGTTTCAACCCCCAGATCCACTACAAACCATGTTTAATCAATTTTCAAACTGGATCAAACAGCTCCAACACAACCCTTTACTTGTCAATAAACAACCTTTGCCCAATGCATCAAACAGAACAGTGAAACCACTGTAACCAGAATATCAGAGATAACCCAGATTTCAGAATAAATATGCAAAAACACTTTCAACCTTGAGCAACCATAAGATCAGATATCATACGTTATTTTATTTAATAAGACCCGTGTATATACGCGCTTTTTATGAAGTTAACCCGCGTATACATCTGTGCATTTACCAAATAACCCTAACTGTCCATACGCGACTTTGTTGAAACAGATCCGCGTATACACGCGTTTTTCACGAACTGAACCTGCGTATAGATCTATAAAAGATAAACTTTGCACAACAGATCAGATCTATGAACTTACCCAGATTTCTTCAAGTTCGTCAGCAGACTTGCGCCAGGCCTTCATCACTTCTTTTTAGATCATCCAAGAGATTCACCATTTCTAGATCTAGAGATCTTTTACCTTCACCATGTTCATAGATGCATCATAGATTCATATTTATCAATTAAGAGCAGAGTTCAACTATGCAGATATACTTCAGAGTGATGTATTCATTAAAGTCCCGACACTTGCACACCCATGCACAATGATTTTATTCTCCTTATATAGATTTGGCCTTCATCAATACCATGAGTCAAAACCACATCACTTCCGATGGTATTCCTGGACGGGATCAACTAGACAATCCAGCGCTCAATACAATGGGTCAAGACCATGGTAGTAACCCCTGGTTTTACATGTTTAGAGCCCAATTGAGCATACGCGAGTTGGAACGTTATTTCCCGCGTGCATACGTGACTTCCCCTAGACAAAATCGCGTATGCCTTGTGACATAAACTTTTCGGCCTATTCTGGAAATTCTTTCTTCTACACCTTCTATACTGATTGGAGATACATCAAATGTATATCATTCACAAGCTCATCAAGAAAAAATTCATTAAGTAGGTTTCCATCATCTTCATCAAGTGGGTTTCCATCAAGGACAACACTCAGCATCATAGTGCCAACACCCAGAAGCAAGCACAATTGACCAAAATACTCAACAAAGGTTGATGCGACTGTAAGGCTGTAATTTGTGCCATACAGGGGTTGGCGTGACTGAAAAAAGATAAAATTGCACCAATTGGCGTGACTGTTCAGAGAAAAATCGCGCCAAGCCAGGGAACTATGGGAAAAAGAGGAAAAACCAAAACCTAATGAGAAAAGGTCAATCTTGACACTCTAGAGCTGAACAGAGGATGAAAACTAAACAAGCAAACTAGAAAAGATAGATAACTAAAGAAATAATTGAAAATGACCCAACAAAAATGAAACAACAAACTCGCACTGATCCTGAGCGGAGTTTCCAATTTGTTATACAGGTAAATCCTCTCTACAGATAGAGACGATCCCTCTAGCCCTAGAGTGGGTCTAGAAACAAAGGGACATGCTAAAGTGTTGCTTCCTAATTATTGAATAAAAAAGGGATGCGGTAGATTGACCTACCTGGAATCCAATGTTGTCATTGTTGTTGTAGTAATGGCGGCCTCTCGCTCCTGCTTCGGCAAGTCGCTTGGATACCTGCACAAAGAAAAAGAAAACAAAAACAACATAAAAGATGACAACATTTCATTCATAACTATTAACCAGTCAAATAGGGCTAAATATATTGCATTAAACAAACATCATAACACAATAGTGGAACCAAACAGTAGTCATGTATATAAACGAATAGAAGGAAGAGTTACAACCGATGCTTTGACGTTGCAGTCTCCTCCAACGGGGTTCAGGCGAAGCGAATCTCAGATGCTCGTCAGGGAATTTGGATGGGATGAAGGCATGGACTCAAGATTCCTTAACATAATTCCTTCTATCTTCTCTAGTCATTCAGCTATTTATCCATTCAGATATAGTATGTCTACTTCTCCAAGTTCAGCTAGCTTGTACTAAGAGAGATAGCTTCTTTTATAGAGGAAAAAGAGGAGGTTAGGATCCCTACAAAGGTGGGAGGTAGGCCTATCATTTAGGGAGTTCCCATAAGTGGTGGAAACCATAAACCTAAAGGAGGAAGTCCATGGTTTATCAGTTCAGTCACTCCCAATGACTCATCCTCGAGGTGGTTGGAGTGGAATCTCTGCCTCTATTTTTAAAAAACATTCCATAAACAGATTGGCATAGGTGGAAAACTAGGACAGAGTGCCAACTAGTGCGAGCCCAGTGTTAATTTTCCTCTTTGGTGCGAGGGCATAACTTATTACTCACACCAAGGAAAAAACAAAGGTTTTTGAGTCTCTGCTCAGGGAATTTTCAACAAGAGGATTTTTTCTCTCATGTAAAGGGACACAATGATGGTTTTTGCAAGGCATGACACTACTTATTGGTCACATGAAAAACCCTCCAATGGGTGAGATGGGGATTACAGGGACAGTGAAAAAATATTATGTAACAAGTGGCACATTAGTTAATGCAGGTTGTAATTAGTTTAACTCAGTTAAGTGAGTTAAATTCAGTTGTGCTAGTTGTAAATTTTTGATACACTAGTGCGAGATCAAGTGAATTAAATATTATTTAATTCACAATCAGTGATCTCACATGCAACATAGGATTTACTATTATTAGTTGCATGCATGTCAGTTCCAATGGAGACCCAGTTGAGAACTAGGTGAAAT
This sequence comes from Pinus albicaulis, assembly GCA_034641835.2. Lineage (NCBI taxonomy): Eukaryota > Viridiplantae > Streptophyta > Pinopsida > Pinales > Pinaceae > Pinus > Pinus albicaulis. Next base: position 240,489 of record JAXQQM020085662.1, on the reverse strand, counting down.
GGATGTTGGCTATCAGTTGTAGGATTATTGTGTTGTGTTGGGAAGCTAGTTTGTCATTATTATTATCACTTTTTAATATCTATTTCATCCATTTCTACCATTCTTTATCAAGTCATTTATCATGGTTTATCATATAATTCCATCTTATAACTATTTATGCTCTTATGGATAAATATTATTTCCTCTCCTTTATTATTAATAAATTAATTATTATTATGCATGATTTTATCAATGATGGTTTATTAATATATTTTGTAACATGACTCACCATTTTAGCATCTGAGATATTTTCCAGATTGTAGATTTCATCTCCAGCTCATCTTTCAATAATCGAACTTAGAAATTCGCTGGAATAAGAAGTGACAATTTTGCGTTGGACATTCTGGGAAAATGGAGAAGAATATAGAAAATCTGAAACATGGGTTTTGTCCAGAATGGACCAAATTAATTTATTGAAGAATGGTTTGCCCAAATTCGGTCCGTATTAAGAGAAATAGAAGGTTCTCTAAGGACGATTTTCTCAGATTCACTATTGTGGCCATTTTCCAAATTATCTCAGCTGCAAATCCAAATTCGATCTATTCCTATTGAATGATTGATGGAAATATATTTTCTTGCTGATCAATTGGTTGAAGACAATCCAAATTTGTTATGAGAATCATTTTGTAATTATCTCTATTGTAACTTATCTCTGCGCTCTGTGTATTTAAATGGAAAACAAAGATCAGAGAAGGGGGGATTGAATATGGATCAATTGAGAATTAATTCAAATTTTATTATGGGATTGATATGCTGATATAAAAGAGCGAAGATTGTAAGTTAGACCGTATTACATGCTGCATTATGTATCTTTCATTTATGCATCGTTTTTAATGGACATAATGCAGTTCTAAAAGGAAAGACTTGTGTTGTAATGATTTCGATGATCAATAAATAAGTTGTGTTGCTGCTAATTTGATTATTCTGAAGTAACTTAGTAGTGCTCACTGGCAGCTAAGGGCCCAGCCTCTGGTGGAGTTCATTGTGCCTTTGTATTATATTTTTTATTCTTGCAACGTGTGAGTGATTTGATTTAATATTTATTTCTTTTAATCACATTTTTTATAGTTTCTTATTTTATAGCTTGTTGTTTCAATATTCTATGAATTTGTTTTATTACATAATTTGTGATTGAATCGCATTGTTGTTCCTTTCCACCATAACAAGATTACTATTCTTCACAACTTACATTTTTATGTTGTTCATTTCTATTCAATAGCCTTATCGTTCATTCCAGATTTTTCTATTCACCTCTATCAAATAGCTTTGTTGTTTATTTCCATTAGATATAATTTTTTGTTCATTTCCTATTACTGTTCATTTCCATTTGTTGTTCTTTTCTAGTAAATAGATTTGCTGTTCATTTCTATTAAATAGTTTACTGCTTATTCATTTTTGCAAGTGGTCGGTTTTGATTTAGAATAGTTTGCAGTGAGCTTGCTTAGTTTATTTTCATTAGCAACATTAGTGATTTAGTTTAGTTACCATTTCCATTTAATTTCTTTAGTGTGGAGTGTAAGATCATCAACTGTAAAGGACATTGGTTATTACTTCCTATGTTATCAGATTGAGGACCTTGTTTATGTTTATTTCATTTACATCAGTTGCCAGAAGAAATATTTATTACTACTGCATCCTTGACTCATGATTTTTGAGTGAGGGATTGGATTTTATAGCCTTAAGTTTCATATTGTTGTAGTTAGATTTTATTTTCAAGCATCTGTTTACTCTTGTATTTGAAACATTGTACTACATTTTAAGAAACATTACTCTCTGGGATTATAGTGTGCACATACTATGTACACTTTTGAAATAAGAGGACTTGCCTGGGTTGATAATTAATATGGGATAAATAGGAGTTTTAAAAGGCACCTTTTAGCACCCAAAATTTTGGCGCTGTTTCCGGGGAGAGTGTTGCCATTTCACAGAGAGTGATGTATGTTTGATGTTTGTCTGCTATGAAAGAATTGGGTATTAAAAACGGAAGGTCAGAACCTATGTAACAAGCAAGTAAAGTGCTTGCTCCTCCGTCCGATTTTCAGCAGAATTGCTAGGAATATAAGGTAGAAATGAACGTTTGTATTTTAGAGGTAGAATTTTTGAAATAAAATCTTGTACTTCCACTCAAGTGGTGATGTAAGCACCACCCATTTCACTAACCAATTGACATGAGCATTCGAAGGAGGAGCCTTAAAGAAACACATGAAAAACATCTTCTATTATGGTAAGAATTGGCTCACATTGCAACTTTCAAATTCCCTATCAAAGGGCTAGGAGGAGTGACAAAAATGCACATAATTCCCCCATCGTCTCTACCAAATTTTCATGGTTTGACAAATGAAGATCCAGATACATTATTATTTGATTTTGATATACTTTTTAGAGGATATGATTATTGTACCAATGATCAAAGGTTGAAAGTGTTTCCTCTTACTCTAAAAGGAGCAGCTCTCCGATGGTTCATGAGCCTAGGTGTTAATTGCATCCAAACATGGGAGGATATGAAGAACATATTATTGAAGAAGTACCAAAACTATTGAAAATCCAATGAAGATATTTTCAGTATGATAGAAGGGGAAGATGAAAGCTTGGAGGACTATGTAGAGCGATTTCAATATAACCTTCAAAAATCAAAGCATAAGCATTTGGAAAAAGAAATCTTGAAAACACTCATTCTTAAAGGAATCAAAGATGAATTTTTAGAACTCTTAAATATGATAGGAAAAGGTGATGTTTTTCAGTTATCATATGATGATGTTTTTGAATTGTGCATAAGGTATTCAAGAGGAATTTCCAAGGCTGGTAAGAATTCTCTTTTCCAAATTTACTATAAGAACAAGAGACATAAGAGTTGAAATCAATGTTTTATTTGAAAATTTTAAATATGATTTCATTAGCTCTCTAAATTTACAATTGAATGTTTTACAGGTTCAAAAAAATGAAGAAATTGATTAAGTTTTTTTCCCTCATTACCGAAAGGAGCATCCCATAGATAGTTGTTCTTCCTTATCTAGGATGGAAGTAGCATATCAGAGAGATGGGGAAGCTGCAACAAGGTCAAAACCATGGAAATCATGGCCTATGGTTATGGTTCAAAACACTTCCTCTCTATTCTCTTACTTGTATAATCCATTATGGAATACTCATATGTTAGGGAAGCCATGCCAATCTCAATATAATGACCACCAATCTTGTCTACAAGTTTGGCATGGTTCATCTTATGAATGCATGACTACTCTCCCTCATCTTGTAGCACAAACACATCCTCCATTTTCTCCACCAGCTCTTTCACAACATCTTTCTTGCCTATCAAAATCATCCATTCAACCCAATCAACTACATCATCAAAATGCTCCATTCTCTACACAATTTCCTGCTCAACTCATTCCACACCCTCACCATAATAAAAAAATATAACATGCTTACAATGTTGAACTGCAAAATTTAACCACCCTTCCCACCCATTCTATCTCACATGCACCATTGGAGAAAACTTATATTGAGATTCAAAATGTATCAAATCCAAAAGTTGTAGAGGTTGTGAAAGAAAATGAGTTTTCTTTTAGCCTGCATCAACAAGTCATTTTAAACACTCAAGAACTTCATGATATGATGCTTATGGGAAATCAAGAAAGTAAGGGATACATTTAATATTGGTTTCACTCCATTTGTTTGCAGCATCACTCCATGCTTCAACAATTTTTGGCACCATCTTTTCAAGGGAGCTTGGCTTTTCATACCGTAATTTTTATTAACATGCATTTTTCAAATTTGAGTATGTACATACTTGAATCCTTATTTCAAAAATGGTTACATTGGAAATACTCTTATACGTAATCATATTCATTTTCCAAATCAAAGTAGGCTAGTGAAAAAATAAAATAAATAAAGAAATAAAATAAACACATTTTTTTAATTTTATTTTTGTTGCAACACGCTGTGGAAATCAATATCGGTGATAAATATTTTAATTTATTTATGTTTTTAGATTAATTGTATTGAAAATAAAAATTATAAAAACACTCATATTCATTTTTATCACCAATATGGAAAAATTGCTTGAATATCATATTTTTTGGCTTGCAGGCTTGATGAAATTTTTGAAAACAGAGTTGTGACAGTCATGTTTTGAGGGATAAAAAGTGAATATTTTTAAAACCTATTTCTATCCTAAGTATCCCTTGATTTCTACTTTCCAACCCAATTTTAATCACTCCATTTGGATTTGAAACGAAAAACTTATAACCAAAACATTAACAAGGTGTCTAGTAGGAAACTCAGGAACAGAGTTGGGAAAGTTAGTTTTTGGAGGCCTAAATGACCATATTCTTAAACCTTATTTCTATGGTATATTCCTATATGAATCTAGTTTAAAAAAAAATTGAATCACTTGATTTCGATATCGTATGAGAAATTTATGAGCAAAATACTGACTGCTTATCATAAATCAGCACTCTTGAAACTCTGTTTTCTTGGCTATTCACTAGCATATTTGACCCATCAATTCTTCTTGTCTTCAAAACCTGTTGATATTGAAGATAAATAAATGAATCTAATTTAATCTCTAATTTGAATCGGTTGAATCCATCATCAAATGAAGAATTTATGCTTGAAATATCAACTGTTAGTTTGAGCTAAAAAATTGAAAATGACTCTATTATGCAGGTTGTTCTAAGAAAATTTAACATACCATTAAATGGAATTTTTAAAACATGTTTCTTGGAGACATATCTCTGAATTCAATTTCATTTGGCTTTGGAGTCACTCAAATCAGACGAAAAAATAATAATTTATAATTGAAACACTGTTGGTCAGTATGGTCGACCGCTGCTCTCCCGCAGGTGACATAAAATTTACTTTATTTTTCCATGGATTTGTTCTACAAAGTAACTACTTGTTAGTTTTTTTTCATAATTATTGGATTAGGGGAGCTCGATCACCTCTCTTTCTCCATGATTTAATGTTTTATTGTAGGTAGACACTCATTTTTTTTGCAGGTCTTAGGAGAACAAAGAAGGTCAATTTATGGACGAGTGATTCTTGAAAGAAATTTTAGTGAAACAAGGGCATTTCATCCAGTTCATTACCTAACAGATTCATAACAAAAGAAATGAAGAATTGGTTTCCATTTGAAGATTCATGTCACTGCTTCCAAAACATTTTTCCAAGAGATCATTTCTTTCTCCATTGACAGATTGATATTCCCTTAGAAAATAACATCATGGTTGTTGTAAGTTAATAAAGTGTTGTTTCTTTTCTGATTTATTTTATGTTTTTGTGTTTCAGGTGTTGATCCCTTCAAATTGTAGTTTCCGCTCCATTGGAAATTGAACATTAAAGACTCCACCATGCAAGTTTTAATTGCAGAAGGCAATTCTTTGGCAGCAGCAATTCTGTAAAAAATTACTTTTTCTTGAAACTTGTACATAAATTTTCCTTTCTATTTGATTGGATTTGCTTGATAATAGATTGTACATTCGTTTTGTTCTTTCCTCTATTTTTTTTCTTTTCTTGTTCCCTACAACAATTTCTGCGTGCATTTTCTTTGTTGTTCCTTATAGGGAACAACAGTTTCTTGTGTGCTTTTATTTTTCGTGTTGTTCCTCTTAAAGGAACAACAATCTTCTGTGCTTTTATTTTTTCGTGCTGTTGCTCTGAAGGAATAGTTGTTGCTCCTCTTAAAGAACAATAGCCGTTTCTCTTAAGGAATAACGCGTCTGCGTGTTCATCTTTCTGTTGTTCCTTTCAAAAGGAACAACATTTTCGCTGAATGTTTTTGTTGTTCCTTTCAAAAGGAACAACATTTTTGCCGATTGTTTCTGCTATTCCTTTCAAAAGGAACAAAATTTCCATTGAATGTTTTTGTTGTTCCTTTCAAAAGGAATAGAATTTTTTCCGATTGTTTCTACTGTTCCTTTGAAAAGGAACAACATTTTCGCTAAATGTTTTTGTTGTCCCTTTCAAAAGGAACAACATTTTTTCCGATTGTTTTTGCTGTCCCTCTTAAAGGAACAACACTTCCATTCGATTGTTTTTGTTGTTCCTTTTAAAAGGAAAAACCCTTTCACCTTTTTTTCACTTTCTACCATTCTTTCAAAGGAACAGCAGTTTCAATTTGGAATGTTTTTAGGCTGTTCCATCGAAGGATCAACATTTTATTTTGCACTTTCTTTATATGTTGTTCTGCTTAAGAAACAGTTGTTGTTCCTCTTAAGGAACAACAATTTCGCGTGTATATTTTTCTTTTATTTGTTGTTCCTCTTAAAGGAACCGCAGTTTTGCGTGCAAATGTTCCTTTTGTTGTTCCTCTTAAGGAACAACAACTGTTTCATCTAAGGAACAATACTTTTTTTGGGTGTATTTTTTGCTGTTCCTTTTAAGGAACAACACTTTTTTTGTGTACTTTTTTGTTGGTCCTTTTAAGGAACAACACTTTTTTGGGTGTATTTTTGTTGTTCCTTAAAAATAAAAACACTTTTTTGAGTATTTTTGTTGTTCTTTCAAGGGAACAACACTTTTGGAATATTTTTGAGAACAACCCTTCCTCCCTCTTGCGTGATTATTCCTAATTCATCTCAACCACATTTTATTGATTCCCTTGCATCACATGAAGTACAATACTTTTATGAGGACAAAAATTATGGAGTCTATTGAAGCAGGTGAATATCCTTGACGTTATGATCTTTAACAAGACAACTTCTTGATGATAGGTTTTTCTTAAAAAAAAAAACAAAAGGGACACAATTATTTATATATTACTTTACTGTATTGATTTTTGTTGTATATGATACTGATTGATCATATTTACCATGCTGATTCCACTTCTCATGGCTAAAATTCTCTCTATCTATTATAAGTAAGATTATGGGTATATTTTCTTTCTATTGACATGTTCAAACTTCTTCCACCATCCCCACTCTGAAGGAGTAATGAGCCTCCCTTTATTTATCATAAAAGGTGTAAAAACAACAAAATATTGTCTACAGATATAGGCTAGGGGGTCTCATTAAAGAGCCAGCCTACCATGTTCATAAGTTTGTAGCGAAGTGACATTCCCACTATGGCCACCACACCAGGGTTATGATCCATTGGATAGCCACAATATCCTTGGAACAGGAGGTCTCATCACGAGCCGGCCTGATAACTTTTGCTACTTCCCAGTGAATGGTAGTGTGGTTATATGGTTACCACGCCAACACGTTGATATCTTCTGTAGAACTACAATGGAATTATCCAACTATAAATTGAGGATCCTGGCTCATATGGGTTAAAAAGCAACCCGACTATGGACGCCTGCTGGCAGCAAAGGCTCTGCTTATGGTATTGAAGTTCTATTTTCAACATCAATAATTATTATAATACCCTCTTCCTACTTTTCATTTTATCAGAGAGATTATTTCCCTAATTTCTCCCTACTATGAACCTTTACGCATGAGTTAATGTTTTTTAATCAATCATATCATTTTCAAATGGAATATCGTCAGCAAGGTATCTTTTCTTGCATATTGTTGTCCCTTTTACTTACCACATTACCTATCACCAACCCAAGCATCTTATCTCTTATTCATAACTATATTTATACACTCTGCCCTCATTATAACCATACCTCTTGCTGTCATATCATTTGATATGTGTACTATGTTTCATTTACAGATGAATTGTTCGTTCCCTTGCCTTGTCGTTAGCACAACACTTTTTCTATGCTTTATGGTCATGGAATCCCTTTTTCAATTGGAAGGGGGAATGTATGAATTATGGATAACACGCAATATAAGTACATAATTCTACCATAATTTGCTAATTTGCCACAATATTCATACTGCATTTCTACAGAAGTTTTTCTAATTGAACTTTTGGCATGCATCTTATTTGTTGCTCTTCAAAATTAACATTGTGGATTCAAGAAAATTGCATGCAGAATCATGATTTGGTTATAGGAGAACAACAAGTATGGGGGGGGAATTCTATTCACAGCACGACCACACTATTGCAACTAACAGAAAAGGCTCGTGCAACTCACGAATGCGCACAATTCTTTAGACATGATGTGCTTGCATGGATTCCACCTTTTGCATCACTTTCAGTATCTGCTCAGCCTACTTCAGCTTCAAAAAATTCCAGTCCCTACATGTCATTCCACTCTTTTTTTCGGAGGTAACACTTGAGGTAAAATAGCATAATTTTTTGATTTATTAAGAATTTAGGAGAATTTCATTAAAATCCATTGAGCATTATTTATCATCATTCATTCCACATCTTTACCACTTCCCATTTTTTAGAGACATATCATCTTTCAGTTTGGGGAAGTGTTGCTTTCCTTCATTTCTTTCTTATTACCATGTCAGTAATATTCGTTATCATCCATTGATATTCTTATTCATTCTCAACACCTCCCTTATTCCATGTTGTTACACCAAGCATAGATTTCAACAGATTGTAGAAACCACCTCTCTTTGTTTTCTAGCATTGCATAAAGACATGCTAATTATTTAGTTTGGGGGAGGAATTGCTACACATGATGGATGTTTTCTACTTTCTTTCTCATTTAAAGCATACAATTTCATTTTCATACAGTGCCGAAATTGATTTGCATATATCTTTAAAAATATGAACTGAATTCTTGTGATTTCTGGATAATAAAGAGGTATCATTAAAATACACAAACCCAGATAATTTCATGCTAAATTAGTTCATAAAATTTCGAAAATTATGCACTATCACCTACAGCCATTTTGTTTATATCTCATGATCCGTGCATCAAAATGCTCTGATTTTTTAGAAAATGGTTAATGAAGTTTGTTGTTACTTATATCACATTTTTCTACAACTTCATATACATATAGTTGAACTTCAACTGTAAAAATTGTTACATCTTCATCAAGATTGCTAAAATTGAATATTCATTATTTGAGGAAAAATTCATTTGTTCCATCCATTTCATGAGTTGGGATAAAAAAAAAAATTATAGGTTAACACATGGGTTTTGTCTTTGGGTTGCATGAGGACATGCAATATATTCATTTTGGGGGTATGTTGGGAGGCTAGTTTTTCATTATTATTATAACTTTTTAATACATATTTCATCCATTTCTACCATTCTCTATCACATCATTTATCATGGTTTATCATATAATTCCATCTTATAACTATTTATGCTCTTATGGATAAATATTATTTCCTCTCCTTTATTATTAATAAATTAATGATTATTATGCATGATTTTATCAATGATGGTTTATTAATATATTTTGTAACATCACTCACCATTTTAGCCTCCAAGATATTTTCCAGATTGAATATTTGATCTCCAACTCATCATTCAATAATCCAACTCATGAATTCGATGGAATAAGAAGTGACAGTTTTATGTTGGACATTATGGGAAAATGGAGAAGAATCAAGAAAATCCAAAACATGGGTTTTGTCCAGAATGGACCGAATTAACTTTAGTGTAGAACAGTTTGCCCAAATTCGGTCTGTATTAAGAGAAACATAAGGTTATCTAAGGATTATTTTCTCAGATTCGCTGTTGTGACCGTTTTCCGAATTATCTCAACTGCAAATCCAAATTCGACCTGTTCCTGTTGAATGATTTATGGAAATATATTTTCTTGCTGATCAATTGGTTGAAGACAATCCAAATTTGTTATGAGAATCATTTTGTAATTATATCTATTGTAACTTCTCTCTGCGCTCTGCGTATTTAAATGGAAAACAAAGATCAGAGAAGGAGGGATTGAATATGGATCAATTGAGAATTAATTCAGATTTTATTGTGGGATTGATATGCTAATATAAAAGATCAAAGATTTTAAATTAGACCGTATTACATGCTGCATTATGTATCTTTCATTTATGCATTGTTTGTAATGGACATAACGCAGTTATGAAAGGACAGATTTGTGTTGTAATGATTTCGATGATTAATAAATAAGTTGCATTGCTGCTCATTCGATTATTCTGAAGTAACTTAGCAGTGCTCACTGACGGCTAAGGGCTCGGCCTCTGGTGGATTTCACTGCGCCTTTGTATTATATTTCTGATTCTTGCAGCATGTGAGTGATTTGATTTAATATTTATTTCTTTTAATCACATTGCTTTATAGTTTCTTATTTTATAGCTTGCTGTTTCAATATTCTATGAATTCGTTTTATTAAATAAGTTGTGATTGAATCACATTGTTGTTCCTTTCCACCAAAACAAGATTACTATTCTTTACAACTTACATTTTTATGTTGTTCATCTCTATTCAATAGCCTTGCTATTCATTCCAGATTTTTCTGTTCATCTCTATCAAATAGCTTTGTTGTTCATTTCCATTGGATAGAATTTGTTGTTCATTGTTCATTTCCATTAGATAGAATTTGCTGTTCATTTCCGATTGTTGCTCATTTCCATTTGTTGTTCTTTTCTAATAAATAGATTTGCTGTTCATTTTTGTTAACTAGTTTAGTGTTTATTCGTTTTTGCAAGTGGTTGGTTTTGCTTTAGAATAGTTTGCAGTGAGCTTGCTTAGTTTATTTTCATTAGCAGCATTAGTGATTTAGTTTAGTTACCATTTCAATTTATTTTCTTTAGTGTGGAGTGTAAGATCATCATCTGTAAAGGACATTGGTTATTACAGCCTATGTTCTTAGATTGAGGATCTTGTTTATGTTTTATTTCATTTACATAAGTTGCCAGAGGAAAGAGTTATTACTACTGCATCCTTGACTAATGATTGCTGAGTGAGGGATTGGATTTTATAGCCTTAAGTTTCATATTGCTGTAGTTAGATTTCATTCTCAAGCATCTGTTTACTCTTGTATTTGAAACACTGTACTACAATTTAAGAAACATTAATCTCTGGGATTATAGCGTGCACATACTGTGTACACTCTTTAAATAAGAGGTCTTACCCGTGTTGATAATTAATGTGGAATAAATAGGAGTTTTAAAAGGCACCTTTTAGCACCCAACATTTTGACGTTGTCGGGGAGAGTGTTGCCATTTCACAGAGAGTGATGTATGTTTGATGTTTGTCTGTTGTAAAAGAATTGGGTATTAAAAATATAAGGTAAGAACCTGCGTAATGAGCAAGTAAAGCGCTTTCTCCTCCGCCCGCTTTTCAGCATAATTGCTAGGAATTTAAGGTAGAAATGAACGTTTGTATTTTAGAGGTAGAATTTTTGAAAAAAATCTTGTAATTCCACTCGAGTGGTGATGTAAGCACCACCCATTTCACTAACCAATTTACAGGAAAATTTGAAGGAGGAGCCTCAAAGAAACACATGAAAAACATCTTATATTATGGTAAGAAATGGCTCACATTGCAACTTTCAAATTCCCTATCAAATATCTAGGAGGAGTGACAAAAATGCACATAATTCCCCCATCGTCTCTACCACATTTTCATGGTTTGACAAATGAATATCCAAATACATTCTTATTTGAGTTTGAAATACTTTGTAGAGGATATTATTATTGTACTAATGATCAAAGGTTGAAAGTGTTTCCTCTTACTCTAAAAGGAGCAGCTCTCTGATGGTTCATGAGCTTAGGTGGGAATTTCATCCAAACATGGGAGGACATGAAGAACATATTCTTGAAGAAGTACCAAAAATATTGCAAATCCAATGAAGATATTTTTAGTATGATACAAGGGGATGATGAAAGCTTGGAGGACTATATAGAGAGATTTCAATATAACCTTCAAAAATCAAATCATAAACATTTGGAAAAATAAATCTTGAAAACACTCATTCTTAAAGGAATCAAAGATGAATTTTTAGAAATCTTAAATCTGATAGGAAAAGGTGATGTTTTTCAGTTATCATATGATGATGTTTGTGAATTGTGCATAAGGTATTCAAGAGGAATTTCCAAGACTGGTAAGAATTCTAGAGAATTTTCTTCTTTCTTTTCCAAATTTACTATAAGAAAAAGAGACATAAAAGCTAAAACCAATGTTTTATTTGAAAATTTTAAATATGATTTCATTAGCTCTCTAAATTCACAATTTAATGTTCTACAGTTTCAGAAAAATCAAGAAATTGAAGAAGTGTTTTTCCCTCATTACAGAAAGGAGCATCCCATAGATAGTTGTTCTTCCTTATCTAGGATGGAAGTAGCATATCAAAGAGATGGGGAAGCTACAACAAGGTAAAAACCATGGAAATAATGGCCTACGGGTATGGTTCAAAACACTTTCTCTCCATTCTCTTACTTGCATAATCCATTATGGAATACTCATATGTTAGGGCAGCCATGCCAATCTCAATATAACCACCACCAATATTGTCTACAAGTTTGGCATGGTTCATCTTATGATTGCATTACTACTCTCCCTCATCTTGTAGCATAAACACATCCTCCATATTCTCAACCAGCTCTTCCATAACATCTTGCTTACCTATCAAAATCATCCATTCAACCCAATCAACTACATCATCAAAATGCTCCATTCTCTACACAGTTTCCTGCTCAACTCATTCCACACCCTCAACATAATAAAACAATACAACATGCTTACAGTGTTGAACTGTAAAATTTACCCACCCTTCCCACCCATTCTATCTCACATGCACCATTGGAGAAAACTTATACTGAGATTCAAAATGTATCAAATCCAAAAATTGTAGAGGTTATGAAAGAAAATGAGGTTTCTTCTAGCGTGCATCAACAAGAAGTTTTAAACACTCAAGAAATTCAAGATATAATGGCTATGGGAAATCAAGAAAGTAAGGGATACATTGAATATTGGTTTCACTCCATTTGTTTGCAGCATCACTCCATGCTTCAACAATTTTTGGCACCATCTTTTCAAGGGAAGTTGGCTTTTGATACCCTAATTTTTATTAACATGCATTTTTCAAATTTGGGTATGTACATACTTGAAGCCTTATTTCGAAAATGGTTACACTAAAAATGCTCTTATACGTAATCATATTCATTTTCCAAATCAGAGTAGGCTAGTGAAAAAATAAAATAAATAAGGAAATAAAATAAACACATTTTTTTTTTCATTTTTTTTGTAAAAATGATTGTTTTTGTTGCAACACGTTATGGAAATCAACATCAGTGATAAATATTTTAATTTACTTGTGTATGTAGATGCATTATATTGAAAATAAAAATTCTACAAACACTCATATTCATTTTTATCACCAATATGGAAAAATTTCTTGAATATCATATTTTTTGGTTTGATGAAATTTCTGAAAACAGAGTTGGGACAGTCATGTTTTAAGGGACCAAAAGTGAATATTTTTAAAATATATTTCTATCCTAAGTAGCCCTTGATGTCTACTTTCCAACCCAATTTGAATCACTCCATTTGGATTTGAAATGAAAAACTTATAACCAAAACATTGACAAGGTGTCTAGTAGGCAGCTCAGGAACAGAGTTGGGACAGTCAGTTTTTGGAGGCCTAAATGATTATATTCTTAAAACATGTTTCCACGGTATATTCCCATATGAATCTAGTTTACAACACAATTTAAATCACTTGATTTTGATATCGTATGAGGAATTTATGACCAAAATACTGACTACTTGTCATAAATCAGTACTCTTGAAACTCTGTTTTCTCGGCTGTTCACTAGCATATTTGACCCATCAATTCTTCTTGTTTTCAAAACCTGTTTCTATTGGATATCAACAAATGAATTTACTTTAATATCCAATTTGAATCGGTTCAATGACCCATCAATTCTTCTTGTCTTCAAAACCTGTTTCTATTGGAGATCAACAAATGAATTTACTTTAATATCCAATTTGAATCGGTTCAATCTACCATCAATTGAAAAATTCATGCTTGAAATATCAATTGTTGGTCTGAGCTGGAAAATTGAAAATGACTCTATAATGTAGGTTTTTCTAAGAAAATTTAACATACCATTACATGGAATTTTAAAAACGTGTTTCTACTGGATACATATCTCTGAATTCACTTTCATTTGGATTTGGAATCACTCAAATCAGACGAAAAACAAAGAATTTATAATTGAAACACTGTTGGTTAGTATGGTTGACTGCTGCTCTCCCGCAGGTGAAAAATAAATTTTTTTTTTTTTTTTTTTCCTGTGGATTTGTTTTACAGAGTAACTACTTCTTAGTTTTTTTTCATAATTTTTGGATTAAGGGAGCTCAATCACCTCTCTTTCTCCATGATTTAATGTTTTATTGCAGATAGACACTCGTTTTTATGCAGGTCTTAAGAGAACAAAGAAGGTCAATTTATGGACGAGCGATTATTGAAAGAAATTTTAGTGAAACAAAGGCATTTCATCAAGTTCATTACCGAACAGATTCATAACAAAAGAAATGAAGAATTGGTTTCCATTTGAAGATTCAAGTCACTACTACCAAAACATTTTTCCAAGAGATCATTTCTTTCTCCATTGACAGATTGATATTCCCTTAGAAAATAACATCATAGTTGTTGTAACTTAATAAAGTGTTGTTTATTTTCTGATTTCTTTTATGTTTTTGTGTTTCAGGTGTTGATCCCTTCAAATTATAGTTTCCACTCCATTGGCAATTGAACAAAAAGGACCCCATCATGCAAGTTTCAATTACAAAAGGAAATTATTCGGCAACACCAATTCTGTAAAAAAAAACTTTTTTCTTGAAACCTGTACATAAATTTTCCTTTCTATTTGATTGGATTTGATTGATAATAGATTTTACATTGGTTTTTTTCTTTCCTATATTTTTTTCTTCTGTTGTTCCCTACAACAATTTCTGCGTGCATTTTCTTTGTTGTTCCCTATAGGGAACAACAATTTTTTGTGTGCCTTTACTTTTTCATACTGTTCCTCAAAAGGAATAGCTGATGTTCCTCTTAAGGAACAATAGCCATTTCTCTTAAGGAAAAACACGTCTACGTGTTCATCTTTTTGTTGTTCCTTTCAAAAGGAACAACTTTTTTGCTGAATGTTTTTACTGTTCCTTTCAAAATGAATAGCATTTTTGCCGATTGTTTCTGCTATTCCTTTCAAAAGGAAAGGAATTTCCACTGAATGTTTTTGTTGTTCCTTAAAAGGAACAACATTCTTGCCGATTTTTTCTGTTGTTCTTTTCAAAAGGAACAACATTTTTGCTGAATGTTTTTGTTGTTCCTTTAAAAAAGAACAAAATTTTTGCCGATTGTTTTTGTTGTTCCTTTAAGAGGAACAACACTTTCGCCCGATTGTTTTTGTTGTTCCTTTTAAAAGGAAAAACCCTTTCACCTTTTTTTTCACTTTCTACCATTTCTTCTAAGGAACATCAGTTTCATTTTGGAATTTTTTTAGGCTATTCCGCTGAAGGATCAGAATTTTATTTTGCGCTTGCTTTATCTATTGTTCCACTTAAGGAACCACTGTTGTTCCTCTTAAGGAACAATATTTTCGCATGTATATTTTTATTTTATTTGATTTTCCTCTTAAAGGAACCGCAATTTTGTGTGCAAATGTTCTTTTTGTTGTTCCTCTTAAGGAACAGCAGCTGTTCCATCTAAGGAACAACACCTTTTTTGGGTGTATTTTTTGTTGTTCCTTTTAAGGAATAGCACTTTTTTGTGTATTTTTTTGCTGCTCCTTTTAAGAAACAACACTTTTTTGCATGCATTTTTTTGTTGTTCCTTAAAAGGAACAGGACTTTTTTGGGTATATTTTTTTGCTGTTCCTTTTAAGGAACATCACTTTTTTGGGTGTATTTTTGTTGTTCCTTAAAAAGAACAACACTTTTTTGAGTGTTTTTGTTGTTTCTTCAAGGGAACAACACTTTGGGAATATTTTCAAGAACAACCATTCCTCCCTCTTGTGCGATTATTCCTAATTCATCTCAGCCACATTTTATTAATTCCATTGCATCGCATGAAGTACAATACTTTTATGAGGACAAAATTATGGAGTCTATTGAAGCAGGTGAATATCCTTGACGTTATGATCTTTAACAAGACAACTTCTTGATGATAGGTTTTTCTTAAAAAAAATAAACAAAAGGGACACAATTATTTATATATTACTTTACTGTATTAATTTCTGCTGTATATGATACCGATTGATCATATTTACCATGCTAGTTCCACTTCTCTTGGCTACAATTCTCTCTATCTATTATAAGTAAGATTATGGGTATATTTTATTTCTATTGACATGTTCAAACTTCTTCCACCATCCCCACTCTTAAGGAGTACTGAGCCTCCCTCTATTTATCATAAAAGGTGTAAAAACAACAAAATCTTGTCTACAGATAGAGGATAGGAGGTCTCATTCAAGAGCCAGCCTACCATGTTCATAAGGTTGTAGAGAAGTGACATTCCCACTATGGCCACCACACCATGGTTATGATCCATTGGATAGCCACAATATCCTTGGAACATGAGGTCTCATCATGAGCCGGCCTGATCACTTTTGCTAATTCCCAGTGAATGGAAGTGTGGTTATATGGTTACAACGCTAGCATGCTAATCTCTTCTGTATAACAACAATGTAATTCTCCAACTATAAATTGAAGATCCTGGCTCATATGGGTTAAAAAGCAACCCTGCCGAGGCTATGGACGCCTGCTGGTAGCAGAGGCTCTGCTTATGGTATTGAAGTTCTATTTTCAACATCAATAATTATTATAATACCCTCTTCCTACTTTTCTTTTTATCAGAGAGATTATTTCTCTAATTTCTCCCTACTATGAACCTTTACGCATGAGTTAATGTTTTTAAATCAATCATATCATTTTCAGATGGAATATCGTCAGCAAGGTATATTTTCTTGCATATTATTGTCCTTTTTACTTACCACATTACCTATCATCAACCCAAGCATCTTATCTCTTATTCATAACTATCTTTATACACTCTGTCCTCATTATAACCATACCTCTTGTTGTCCTATCATTTGATATGTGTACTCTGCTTCATTTATAGTTGTATTGTTCGTTACCTTGCCTTTTCGTCAGCACAACACCTTTTCTATGCTTTATGGTCATGGAATCCATTTTTCAATTGGAATGGGGAATGTATGAATTATGGATAGCACGCGATATAAGTACAGAATTCTGCCATAATTTGCTGATTTGCCAGAATATTCATACTGAATTTCTACAAAAGTTTTTCTGATTGAACTTTTGGCATACATCTTATCTGTTGCTCTTGAAAATTAACACTATGGATTCAAGAAAATTTCATCGTGATTTGGTTACAGGAGAACAACAAGTATGGGGGGGGGGGGGGAATTCTATTCACAACACGACCACACTATTGCAACTAATAGCAAAGGCTTACACAACTTGCGAACATGCACAATGCTTCAGACATGATGTGCTTGCATGACTTCCACCTTTTGCATCACTTTTAGTATCTGCTCAGCCTACATCAGCTTCAAAAAATTCCAGTCCCTACATGTCATTCCACACTTTTTTCGGAGGTAACACTTGATGTAAAATAGCATAATTTTCTAATTTATTAATAATTTGGGAGAATTTCATTAAAATCCATTGAGAATTATTTATCATCATTCATTCCACATCTTTACCACTTCCCATTTTTCAGAGACATATCATCTTTCAATTTGGGGGAGTGTTTCTTTCTTTCATTTCTTTCTTATGACCATGTCAGTAATATTCTTTATCATCCATTGATATTCTTATTCATTCTCAACACCTCCCTTATTCCATATTGTTACAACAAGCATAGATTTCAACAGATTGTAGCAATCACCTCTCTTTGTTTTCTAGCATTGCATGAGGACATGCTAATTCTTCAGTTTGGGGGAGGAATTGCTACACATGATGGATGTTTTCTACTTTCTTTCTCTTTTAAAGCATACAATTTCATTTTTATACAGTGCAGAAATTGATTTGCATATATCTTTAAAACTATGAACTGAATTCTTGTGATTTCTGGATAACAAAGAGGTATCATTAAAATACACAAACCCAGATAATTTCAAGCTAAATTAGTTCATAAAATTTCAAAAATTATGCACTATCACCACAACCATTTTGTTTATATCTCATGATCCGTGCATCAAAATGATCTGATTTTTGAGAAAATGGTTAATGAAGTTTGTTGTTACTTATATCACATTTTTCTGCAGCTTCATATACATATAGTATAACATCAACTGTAAAAACATTTATGCCTTTATCAAGATTGCTAAAATTGAATATTCATTATTTGAGGAAAAATTCATTTGTTCCATCCATTTCATGAGTTGGGATGGACAATTTTTTTTGCTTGGTTAACACATGGGTTTTGTCTTTGGGTTGCATGAGGACATGCAATATATTCAGTTCTAGGTTGCATGAGGACATGCAATATATTCATTTTGGAGGTATGTTGGGACGCTAGTTTGTCATTATTATTATCACTTTTTAATACCTATTTCATCCATTTCTACCATTCTTTATCACGTCATTTATCATGGTTTATCATAGAATTCCATCTTATAACTATTTATGCTCTTATGGATAAATATTATTTCCTCTCCTTTATTATTAATAAATTAATGATTATTATGCATGATTTTATCAATGATGGTTTATTAATATATTTTGTAACATCACTCACCATTTTAGCCTCCAAGATATTTTCTAGATTGCATATTCGATCTCCATCTCATCATTCAATAATCCAACTCAGAAATTTGTTGGAATAAGAAGTGACAGTTTTGCGTTGGACATTCTGGGCAAATGGAGAAGAATCTGGAAAATCTGAAACATGGGTTTTGTCCAGAGTAGACCAAATTAATTATCAAGGAATGGTTTGCCCAAATTCAGTCTATATTAAGAGAAACACAAGGTTATCTGAGGACGATTTTCTCAGATTCACTGTTGCGGCCGTTTTCCAAATTATCTCAGCTGCAAATCCAAATTCGACCTATTCCTGTTGAATGATTGATGGAAATATATTTTCTTGCTGATCAATTGGTTGAAGACAATCCAAATTTGTTATGAGAATCATTTTTTAATTATCTCTATTGTAACTTCTCTCTGCGCTCTGCATATTTAAATGGAAAACAGAGATCAGAGAAGGGGGGATTGAATATTGATCAATAGAGAATTAATTCAGATTTTATTATGGGATAGATATGTTGATATAAAAGAGCGAAGATTGTAAATTAAACCGTATTACATGCTACATTATGTATCTTTCATTTACGCATCGTTTGTAATGGACATAACGCAGTTCTGAAAGGACGGACTTGTGTTGTAATGATTTCGATGATCAATAAATAAGTTGTGTTGCTGCTCATTCGATTATTCTGATGTAACTTAGCAGTGCTCACTGGTGGCTAAGGGCCCGGCCTCTGGTGGAGTTCACTGCGTCTTTGTATTATATTTCTAATTCTTGCAGTGTGTGAGTGATTTGATTTAATATATATTTATTTTAATCGCACTGCTTTACAGTTTCTTATTTTATAGCTTGTTGTTTCAATATTCTATGAATTCATCTTATTACATAAGTTGTGATTCAATCACATTTTTGTTCCTTTCCACCATAACAAGATTACTATTCTTTACAACTTACATTGTTATGTTGTTCATTTCTATTCAATATCCTTGCTATTCATTCCAGATTTTGCTGTTCATCTCTATCAAATAGCTTTGTTGTTCATTTCCATTGGATAGAATTTGTTGTTCATTGTTCATTTCCATTAGATAGAATTTTTTGTTCATTTCCGATTGCTATTCATTTCCATTTGCTGTTCTTTTCTAGTAAATAGATTTGTTGTTAATTTCTGTTAACTAGTTTATTGTTTATTCCTTTTTGCAAGTGGTTGGTTTTTCTTTAGAATAGTTTTCAGCGAGCTTGCTTAGTTTATTTTCATTAGCAGCATTAGTGATTTAGTTTAGTTACCATTTCCATTTAATTGCTTTAGTGTGGAGTGTAAGATCATCAACTGTAAAGGACATTGGTTATCACTGCCTATGTTCTCAGATTGAGGATCTTGTTTATTTTTTATTTCATTTACATCAGTTGGCAGAGGAAAGAGTTATTACTACTGCATCCTTGACTGATGATTGTTGAGTGAGGGATTTGATTTTATAGCCTTAAGTTTCATATTGTTGTAGTTAGATTTCATTTTCAAGCATCCATTTACTCTTGTGTTTGAAACACTATACTACATTTTAAGAAACATTACTCTCTGATATTATAGCGTGCACATACTGTGTACACTCTTGAAATAATAGGACTTACCCGGGTTGATAATTAATGTGGGATAAATAGGAGTTTTAAAAGGCACCTTTTAGCACCCAATATGTTGCACCCATGCAACCAAACAACCATTTGATTTCCCATGATCCTTGTGCAGTCAAGGAAGGCCAAAAGTCCTATGGAATAGAGATTGCATTCCACATGAATTATGCAAGCATGACAAGGCGTTTAGAGGCTGAGAATTGGCTAAGTATTGGTTAGTTTTGTTCAGGATAGTGTCAGACAATTGGCTAAGTACAGGAGGCTCTTGTGAGAAAAGTTGTATGTAATTTTTTCATGTATCCATGCTAAACATACAATAGAAGATAATGGGTTTTCAGCAGCAAGCTTTCCCTAGGACATTATATGTGTTGTGGTTTGATTGATTCTTCTTTGCTTCATGTGATTGGAAATTGTGTTTTTAATTCCACAATTGATTTGTAGAAGTGATTCTGTATCTAGCTTTAGTACATTGTTAGATCAGATCGAATCCATGATATACATATATGTTGTATAATTTCTATAGTTATAAGAATGTATTTTATAAATGATGATGTATGGATCTATCCATATTTTTACTTGTAAATGAATTAAAAAAGTATCTATGGTCAAATAGATCATATTTTAGCTTATGATGTAAGGGATCAATGCTTCTTAGCAATTCTCATATAAGTATGAGACACTTATGACTCAATCTGTTGTTTACACTTGTAGATGTGTTATTTGTGACATGTTTGACAAAATTCATGTCATGTCCAGGAGGGGTCCAGATGAGATCCTGATGATGTGAATAATTTCGTACCTTTTTTTAATGTTATTAATCATTCCCTACAATTTCATGAAGTTTTGGGAAGTGACCTGGCTCTAGGGCTAAAAAGGTGGCACAAATCCCGGAGTTACAGCCACAAAACTGGCCAAATTGAGCCCTAGCCACTACCTTTCCTTGGCATGCCTACAACTATAAGATTTTAGCTGCTACCTTACCATGGCATGCTCGTAGATAAGGCTTAAATTTATCAAAAATTTAGTCTTGCTCAGGGTTTAGGCACCTGGAAGGCTAGGTTACCTTCTTAGGATGTTTTTGGTGTTGCGTAAGGTGTGCTTGTCTTGTTTCTGTCAGTTCCACTTCCTTAAGGTCATCTAGGAGTTTGAATCTCATATTAGTGGCCTCTTGTCGAATATTTACCCCAATTGCCTGGTTACTTGGGTAGATGTGGCAAGAGGGTGTTACAGTGTAATATTCCAAAATTTGCATGCAGAAAATTCGAATATTAAATTTTGTTGATTTCACTTAGGAGATGAATAAATGGGTAAGGAGACCCATGCATAATAAAAATCTGAATAAAATCCCTCATAATGTGAAAAGGGATCAACATAGGAGCTGTATTTTACACTCCCATGTGTGAACAGGGAAAAATTCATGTGGTCAAGGTAAAGTTTGACCAAGTCAACAATGCTGGAATGAGAGGAAGGGATCATCCATAGAGAGAACACAATGCAAGTGGGAGGAAGATTCCTTCATGGAGGAAACCCTAATGAGTGGTTCCCAAGGCAAGAAGGCTCACACATTTTTAAAAGGAGGGAAAGGTAGCCATAACAAGACATCTTATGAATGATATTTTGATGTGTCTGCTTAGACTATTCTGCTTTCTTCAACTATTTAGTTGAGATTGTTGTGATGTTTATCACAAGGCATTCTTATTTAGGAATTCCTTCTCCTTTCTTGAGAGGCCTCTTGAAGCATATTTTACTGATTTTCCCCACATCCAGGCTTGAGGCCAAGCATCCTCCTTCAGCTACAGTGTTATTTCTACAGCAGTATAACGTTGTGTTGCAGGGTGTTACAGTGGGAGTTCACAACACCACTTTCTGCACTTATTTTTCAAAGGAGGGAGCTTCCATTCCTTTGGGAGATTAGTAAGGAAGGCTTAGGAGAATATTTTCATATCTTGGCACTTTTCCAAAGCACTTCCATTATATACAGTGTATTCCCTTGTAGGAACTGCATCATTTATTGCAGAGTTGCGGTATGAGGGTCAATCCGCTCAATCTTGAGCTTGTTTCTTAGGGAAAGGGCCAACCCTTCTCCCAGAAAGCTTGTAAGAAGGATCCTCCTTAATTTCTTCTAATATTTACTTGTATGCATATATAGATTCATTTAGAATATGTTTTCCATATCCATATCTACAGATCTAACATTTTGTCCATTGTGCTTTCATGAAACCCTTGCCGGGTTACCTTCCTGATGTGAAAAAGGAGCTATATCCCTATTTTTCTTCATGCTTTGAGAAATAAAACTCCATATATATTTTTCATACCATATTTGTTCTGAAACCATCATAAAATTATGATTTTCATGCTTCATAAATTCCTGTATAGCTTAAGTCATGGGATTTCAGTGTTTTTAATCCATATCGGGATCGAGAGATTTGTTTAACTTGGCTAGAGTGATTTTTTTTTCTCCCTTTCTGTATGTGAAAATTTATAATGTATGAAATAAGTCATCCAAGTCCCATTTCTAACAGTTATATCATAATTCCCTGAAAATAACGTTTTTGGCGCACATATTACTGCATTTCCCTAACTTTTGGGATCATAAAAGGCATAATAAGTTGTTGCTGTAACACTAGCTGATGGCCATGTGTTCTACACACATTTTATGAGTTATTTCTCATTTCTATTCTATTTTTGTGTCCATGTATTGCTGCATTCCTACTTTGGGATATTATAGTGGTATTAGAGCATAATCTTGGCTCAGCCTGTGAGTTCCAGCCATTATGCTATCAGAAGAATAAGAAGGCAAAGAGAAGAAGCAAGATCAGAATGATGGGGAGAATGAGCTTTGTCTCATCACTTTTCATATCTTGAAAGAACCTATCCAAGGAGGTTAAGCAGATGAAGAAGAAGAGATGAAATGAAATTCCTAAAGGGTTTCAAGAAGAGGAAGGGCCATGAACTTCCTCTTCTCAAAGAGGAGAAGAAAATAAGCATGAAGGACACTTGGAATCTTAAATTCTAAGTGAATACCTTGCTGAATACAAATCTAAACCTAGAGCCTTCAAGGACACTCTAACTTTACCACAGTTCATTCAGCTGGAAGAATAAAGGAGGCCCTACAACAATGGGATGATGAGAGGCAATATATTTCTATTGTCCACTTTTAATGGATCACTCACATGTGCAGCAAAGGCTTGGGTGATGAATCTAGAGGCATTCTTCCTACTACATCCAGTAGTAGAAAAAGAGGTTGTAGAAATTGTAGTGCTGCACCTTGAAGGTGGAGAAAACACTTGGTGGTTCAGCCATTTGAGCCATACAAGAGTGACTATTGTTGCTGATTTTTCTCAAAGGTTGATCAGAAAATTTGGAAAAGGGAAGGAGAAGCCCTCACCACCATTGGAAGAGGCATGTACTAGCATTGTTTCAACCATGGAAAAGTAGCCTTCATCTTTAGCAGTTTGGGAAGCCAACACATTTGAAGAAGGAACTCTTACAACCCTACAAGATGCCTCCAAATTTCACCAAGGTATGCCTAAGTTTCAATCTCTTATCATTTCATAAAATATTATGGAGGGATCTACATCATTGCATACTACTGATCTAAAGCAACAAAATTGCATTGCACTATACAAGAGCAACAATGAAGAAAAGAGGACCCATTCCTTATGGGAGCAATCAAATGGAAGCTTCATTCATGAAGCAATGGAGGAAGAAGTGATAGATGGTAGACATATTGAGATGAGAAATATTTTCTCCTTTCTAGATGACCATTTCTCAATGAGCATTCCCCAGCTCAAAGAGAGACTTCTATCTGCAGCAAATCCATAACCTTATTGGTTTTGGAAGACCATTGATGAAAAGAAGGTCTCATGGAGAGATCTTATGGGAGGTGCACTTCAACACATCATGAAGTGAAAAGCTGTTCAATAGTATGACGATTATTTTCCATCATAACACTTGGATCCTTATGGATTCAAGATAATCATTGGTATGAGATATTTTCTAGGATATCTCCAAGGAGTTTCATTTTAATATCCCATGAAATGCAAAGAGAAAAATTTGATATGGTAGGATGGTAGTATTCTTTGGAGGAGTACCAAGATGAAGAAGGGTAGGAGACATCCATAGGTGGATGAATGGATTTGGATGGAGAGCAAGAAGCTGGAAGGCTACTTGCAAATTTATGACACTGGGCAACAGGAGGCTTGACTGCGTTGGCTACTCTTGAAAGAGTTTGGCCATCATATGACATATCCTCTTTCTAAGGGTATGTGGGTGGAGGAAGAATGGAAGGATACTTGCATCATTGGGTAGTAAGGAGTATGGACACATTGTGATGATATGACATTCTTCATATCAATCACCTTGTTTTCACCACATTATTTGTACGATGGAGGTATGGGGAGGCAACAAAAACTTCTGCTTCTTTAGTTCTTCTTGGGAAAGCAAGGGCAGATTTTCTCTCACACTTTGCATGATGTTGCAGGAGTAGGTTATGGCACTATCATGGTGCAAAGGGGCTAATCCTTGGCCTTAGATGGTTAGGAGGTACTTCCACCTTGGAAGGAACTTCCTCATTGTAGCAGCATTGTGAGAGATGTCTTTGACAATGGGCATGTCAAATAATGGAGCGATGAGTTGGCAGGAGCCTATTTGCATAGGCCAACAACGCTGTCACTTTGGAGTTTGAGTTTATTGATGGAGTTTCCCCAAGATCACTTCACATTTGATGCAATTTGTGGACAGGGAGGAGGTGAGAAAGATGGAGTAGTGTATGGAAACACCTATTACAGAAATATGATATTATTAACTTGGATTTCCAAGCATAAGAAGGGTGATCTTCATGCAGCACACAGTTCATTCCTCTTAATGGGAGTGTGTCATACCACTACGAAGAATTTTTTCATGTACATATGCATCATATTACTCTCAAAACATGGTAAGAATATTGTTTTTTCATCCATTTATTGTCTAACATAGGATTTGCATGCTCTTTCCATTCTTATTTAGTGCATTACTCCACAAGAGGGCAAGATTTTCATTGAGATCCATGGTCAACATTGGGCCAAATTGTATGATGGAGACAGCCATATTTTATATGGCCTTGGGCAAGTGTTTTATTCTTTCATGTATGTTCAATTGATGTACCTAGCCATTTTCTATTTATTAGTAGATTTCATGACATAAATAATTATCCATGTATTAAAAACCAACTTGCCATACTATTTTCTAAAGCAGCAGTTTGGAAAACTGTGTTGTGACTACTTGGGAAACTATTGGTACCTTATAGAACCACATGAAACCTTCATTATTTCTCTCATTGAGATTCTAATCATGATTTAATTTGTTGATATTGTTCTTATCTTTATGGGGAGTACAATTAGGAGAGAGACACATGGGTTGGATGCATCCTTTGGGGAAGGGGATTCCCACACTTTTTGCATTACATGTTCTAATGGGAGCATGGAGGAGATATGGCCACCACAGAAAAACACTTGTTCCTTTATGAGTTGTGCCATGAGATTTATGGGATGCCATATGGTGATGATTTCCTATCCATCACATATGGAATGGTTTGGGCCAGCATGATTCATAACGTTGGAGAGGAGATCTTTGGAGATCTAGTCTTCATCTTGCCACTTGAGGGAAACATTATTGCAGCCCAAGATCAGCATATGCTCTACACTTATCATAAGTGGAGAGGAGGAGAGCATGGGGTAGGCTACATTGTCTACCATGTTCATATTTTCAGCCCACCTACTTTGCAGGAGCCAAAGGTGGAGGAGAATTTTTAGGAGTTACCATGTTGGGAGGTAACTCATTTTGTATGGATGATAGCTTGGGGATGGAGGATCCACATGGGAATGATGATTCCCACTACATTTCAAACTCCATGCCTTAAGAGGACCTCTAGATAGCCCTTAGTTTCCTCCATGATTATTTCACCCTTTCATGTTGATGGCCATTTGGGATGCTCACCAAATGCTAGCTTGTATGCTTGGGAGGGGCACTATGGGGACTTATTTTTTAAACAACATCATATTCCTTAGAGGATTTCATAATATGAGGATGCTATAGGAAGAGGGAAGACTTATCAGTTCTATCCTTGTAGTTTCTTGAGGACGAGCAACAGTTGGGAGGGGAGGATTGTAATATTCCAAAATTTTCATGCAACAAATTGGAATATTAAATTTTTTTTATTTCACTTAGGAGATGAATGAATGGGTAAGGAGGTCCATGCATAATAAAAATATGAATAAAATCCCTCATAATGTGAAAATGGATCAACATAGGAGCTAGATTTTACACTCTCATGTGTGAACAGGGACAAATGCATGTGGACGAGGTTAAGTTTGACCAAGTCAATAGCGCTGGAATGAGAGGAAGGGATCATCCATAGAGACAACACAATGCAAGTGGGAGGAAGATTCCTTGGTGGAGGAAACCCTAATGAGTGGGGCCCAAGGCAAGAATGCTCACACATGTTTAAAAGGAGGGCAAGGCCGCCATATCAAGACTTATTATGAATGATATTTTGATGTGTCTCCTTAGACTATTTTTCTTTCCTCAACTGTTTAGTTGAGATTATTGTGCTGCTTAGCACAAGGCATTCCTATTCAGGAATTTCTTCTCCTTTCTTGAGAGGCCTCTTGAAGGATCTTGTACTAATTTTCCCCACATCCAGGCTTGAGGCCAAGCATCCTCCTTCAGCTATAGCATAATTTCTGCAACAGTATAATGTTGTGTTGTAGGGTGTGTTGCAGTGGCAGTTCACAACACCACTTCCTACACTTATTTTTCAAAGGAGGGAGCTTCCATTCCTTTAGGAGATCAATAAGGAAGGCTCAGGAGTATATTTTCATATCTTGGCACTTGGCCAAAGCACTTCCATCATCTACAACACAATCCCTTGAAGGAACTGCATCGGTTCTTGTAGAGTTGTATTGTGAGGGTCAATCCCCTCAATCTTGAGCTTGTTTCTTAGGGAAAGGGCCAACCCTTCTCCCAGAAATCTTGTAAGAAGGATCCTCCTTCATTTATTTCAATATTCAGTTGTATGCATATAGAGATTCAGTTATACTGTGTTTTTCGAATCAAGATCTGCAGATCTAACATTTTTTCCATTGTGCTTTCATGAAACACTTGCCGGGTTATCTTCCTGATGTGAAAAACGGGCTAGATCCCCATTTTTATTCATGCCTTGAGAAAAAAAAATCCAAATATATTTTCCATACCATATTTCATCTGAAAACCTCATAAAATTACGCTGTGCATGCTTCAGAAATTCCTGTATAGCTTAAGTCATGGGATCATTTCAATGTTTTTAATCCATATCGGGACCGAGAGATCTATTTAACTTGGCTAGAGTGATTTTTTTTTATCCCTTTCTATATGTGAGATGTATAATGTATTAAATAATGTATCCAAGTCCCATTTCTCATAGTTATATCGTAATTCCCTGAAAATAACATTTTTGGGGCACATATTGTTGCATTTCCCCAACTTTTGGGATCATAAAAGGCATAATAAGTTGTTTTTGTAACACTAATTGATGGCCATGTGTTATATAAACATTTTATGAGTTAATGGGTGGATAAATGCAGCATGGTACTTAGCCTCCTCAACCTGAGAGGGCTGCCTCAAAGATTAATGATTTTTGATAGAAATATAGATGGCTAACTCTATGTGGGGTAATAAGAAGATAAATGATAGATATTGGTTGTAAATCACATTAGAAAGTGAAAATTGGGCTTATGGAGTCAAAATAGCTTTATTAAAACCAAAAAATCTACTTAGCATGGAATTCAAGCCATATCAGAGTTCTAGTTAAGAGATATACATGTGAAACTGTAAAACACACAGTCAGTTTGTCTATGAAGGAAGTCAGAGCATCAATGATGAATTTTGAGTAACATAAGAAAACACCACTGCAATAGGATAGTAAAAATATGAAATTAGAACAAGGATACACTAGATATCTTTATGAATCTCAAGTTGTCTAAGTAGAAAACTCTATATTAAGCTGAAAACTAGTCACTTACAATAAACATAGTCCTTTTGCTAAAAATTTCCAACCCATGCATATTCGACTTCTTGATATTTTATAGATCACTTAAAATATAGGATAACCTTATCCTGAGCTAGATACATCGAATTCCTACTTTTTGACACCTTGCCTAACCATATGACATGGTATTTATTACAAAATGACAGCTGCAAATCTAATAAACAGTCCTATTACAAATAGGATTCAAACTCCTTAACTCTACTCATAACAACCTTATCTAAACTAGATTACATCAATTTTCAACTATAATCCCATGAGGTCGAATCCAGATGATAAGCTTCAACACTTTATGACCATAACACTGATCTCCATTAAATTAGGAAATTGTCCCCTGTTTTCTAGGCATATGTTTCTTTGCATTCTTGAGACACTTTGACCATCATAAACCCATGACTTCAAGGTTATTTGATGTTAGAAACTAAAGTAATATCTGCCCAAAATCATTCTTAAGTGCCAGTTGTCCAAGACCACCATCAAACTGTTCAAAATGGCAGAAGTAGACCTGCGCTACAAAAACAACATAGTTTCGTAGCGCTTTTCATAGCGCAACCTTTAACCCTTTTACCTTCAAAAATTTGGCTTCTTTCTTCCAAATTTATCTTCATTATCAATTAACACAACCTCCGTATCAATTTAAGGTCATAAATTACACATTTTCCCTTCGAAAATTTAAGAGAAAGAGTGGAAAAAACTGCTATAGTAGTTTCGTAGCACTTTTCACTCTTTTTGCACTGTTTGCGCTACGAAACTACTGAGTGAGCAGTTTTTCCCAGATTTCTTCAAAATAAAAAAAAATAAAAAAAAAGTGCCAAAACATCATAATACCACTAGTTTCACCAAAAAAAAAACTCATATGAATTGATAAACACAATATTCATGAGGTTCATTCTTAATTTTTTACTTGACTTAGCTTATGACTTTTTAATGATTTTTCATTCTGCACCTCTATTTTTTAGCTCATCCTGGGTTAATTTCAGCTACTGCTCCAAGTCCTCCACTTGATATCTTAGTATTCTATTATTGGCTCTCAAGTGAGTATTTATTACTCTGATAAATTTGGCTTCCTTGATGGTTGGAACTATCCATGTGAAAAACTGTTCTCAACTGCTTGGAATTTCAGACCTAGAACCAGTTTGACCCTCCCAAAGTGCTTGCATTCTTTTGAACTTTGTTTTTTAAATATTGTGCTTTTTGGCCCTCTTTCTCATCATTGAAATATCTTGGTTTACTAACCTCAATCTCTCCTCAAGATGTTGACACTCTATCATGTGTTCTTTTCCCTTCATTGTCTTGTTGGCTGCATGCTCCACTGTTGGTGATGAGAGATCAACCACCTCTTTAGGGACTATAGTTGTTTCAATATTTTCTTGGACCTCTTTGTTGCCTTCCTTAAGCTTCTTAGCATGCCTAGTTAAAGGTTTCCTTGCTTGAAAGATAAAGGCTGCATTTTCACCCTCAAATTCAAGTTTCTTTGTTGAGTTAGCCTTTTTCTATTTGTGTTCATCTACTCCAATGAAATTAGCTTGTACTATGGGTGTCTCTTCTCTATCAATTGCATGAAGGATGTCATCTAAATTTCCCTTTATCACTGGGTTGTCCTCTATACCTAAAACAACTAATTTTCCCTTTTATGCCACTACTTGGATTCTTGTCACTCTCTTGATTTCCTGCTTGCTGGTAAATTGTTTTTGTTTTGCCTCTTTGACACTTTTTCACCTCTGTTTTGCAGGTGATGGAGTTGCTGCAACAAGAAATTGTGTCTTTTTGTCATTTTCTCAACTTGTTTCCTTTGTTTCAACTTTAAAAACCTCTTTTATTTTGCAACCACAGGCTGACTAGACTTTGCTACTAGTGGTGAAGGAGTTCCTTTAGTTTTAGGGTTTCTAGCTAGGGTTAGGGTTTCCAGTTCAAAACCATTCATAAAAAAAAGGAAGACCAATCCCTGATTATTTTTTGAAGCTCATTCAAAACCAATAACTTTATCAAACCATGGTGAAACAAAGATGTTTCACAACCATCATATTTGGCTTGTACTTTATCAGCCATTTTGGCAAGGCTCCTATGCAAATAAAATGGAAAATCTAGTGATTTCATACTTGTGAAATGCAGAAGCAGCTTGAAATGATAAGTATAAAATTTATGGTATCTGCCTTAACATGTAAATTATATTTGAATTTTGAACAATAGCTTTGCATAGGTGTCTTTGATATAGCTTCTAAGTATTGCATTATTGAGGTCGATATCTGCATACTCAGGTTTCATGAATTCCTTGCATGGTTCCATATCAAATTTAAAACCTTTAAACCAAGTCCCTTTCCCCCTTGTTATTTTTGTCACAGAAGCTATAATCTCAGGTGTGACTAGAACATTTAACATCCCAACTTTCGTAGTTGTTCCACTGAATTTTAAGGCAAATTATTTAGACACCTGTGTGTGGCAACCCCGCAACTTTTCACAAAACTGGAGACAACCTGATTTGCTAAAAGCCTCCATCACTGTTTGATATTCAATTATAGCCTTCAAATTTTTAGGCTCATATCCTAAGCAATGTCCCCCTTTGTGGACTTTCTTTTCCTCTACCATGCTTCTTAGAAAAACCTGTCAGCTTCTCTTGAATCTATGAACAACCTCGCTTGATTATGGTGAAGGTAGCCTTTGTATAGAACAACCACAGGCTTAACTTGACTACTTCAGAGCTCAGACACTTGTATGGAGGCAAATGAAAATGAGAATGACCAAATTAGGCAAAATTTTGAATTTAAGATGTCATCTCATAACTGAATAATTCCTCACTCGTGCCCTATCATGACGATGATGACTATGAGACAAGTAAGTACATTGAATCTGATCTCTAACTGACTCACCATAACACTATCCTATCATTTCCTAACAGTTTCTGACAAATCTCAGCTTAGTTGACAAGACGGTTAAGAAATCGTGCTTTTGTAGCACCCACAGTTTATTTTTTCCACTTTGTGCTATGAAAGTATTAGCGCTTTCATAGTGAAAATCCTCTTTTTTGAACTAGAGGCGCTACGAAAGAGGATTCTTCGCTAATTGTAGAAATTTAACCCAAAACCTTATGGAATGACACCTAAATGGAAAATGTGAGTATTTGATCATGGAATGGACCTCTAAAGGACTTAATTTGAATTAAAAGATGACCTTGAAACTTATAAAAACTCTAACCTACCCTTAACCAAATCCTAAAATGACTTTGAAACTCATTTTGAGACCATGATAAAAAACAAAGTTGACATAGTGATGTTTTGAAATTTTTTTGGGTGATAACAGGTGGATGACTCTTACAATACCATGGGTGGATATATAGCATGGGCATATGAATACCATGTGTTGATTCCATTTTCCATTTGAATCAAAGAATGAGGAGGAACATGCCGAGAATTTAGAATTAGTGTTGATATTTTTGAGATAGCATCAGTTGTATGCAAATATTAGTAAATGCAGTTTCTTTCTAAAATATGTACATTACTTGGGGCATGAAGTCTCCAAGGATGGCATAGCAGTGGATCTAGAGAAGATAAGAGCTATCATGGAATGGGAAGCTCCTAAAAATGTGAATGAGGTAAGATCATTCATGGGACTAATGGGCTATTATATGAGGTTCATCAAGAACTTCTCTCGCATCGCATATACTATCACATCATTACAGAGGAAAGATAAGAAACTTGAATAGTGTAATATTCCCAATTTTACATCAGATAATTGGAATAATAGAGTTCTTACTTTTTCTAATTAATTAAGTAAATAAGAAGGTGGAGAGACCCATAAACCCCATAGATGAATCAAATGCACTTTTGATGTGTGTATGTGGATAATCTATAAGTAAATCTACAATATTGAGTAGTGGAGCAGCTTCTTAATGAATAAAGAGTGGAGATCATGGATCATTAATGAGAAGATCATGGAGATCATGGAGGAAGTCAAATGAGATCATGGTGCATTAAAAGTAAGATTGGTGGGGAACATGGAGGCTAGTGGCCACATGTGCAGCACAGTTATGAGGTGGGCCAGGGCTATGGAAGGCTCACAAAGCATATAAGGGAGATGAAGGAAACAATAGAAAGTAGGCTTTATAATATTATTGATGATCTGTTTAGATCTCGATTTGTCTTTGGAAATTTCTATGCACGCTTAAGTCTGTAGTGTTGTTTAGCACATGGGTGTTTCTGAGTGGAAATCCCACCCTTACCCATGGAGGACTTCAAGTGTCTACTCTGGAAATATCATTCTAAGCTACCATACATCATCAAGCATTGGTGCCACATTCATCCACTCTCATATGCACTTTTAGTCTCAAGAATTATGCATTCTTTCTTGAGGGTTTGAGAGGAGTTTGTTTCTAGCATTTCATCTAGGAAACCAGTGGAGGATTCATCCTTTCAACTTGTGCTTCAAGATCAACTTTTCAAGAGTAGCACATTCATATCTGGTATTCAGGCCAACATTACACACCTCCATGCATCAGCAATTCCCCAAGGGATTGCGCAGTACAGTCTTGTAGATCTATTGGATGAGGGAAGTTTCCAATATTTCAACTGGAAATCCTATGAGGGATCATTCCTTCACTTTGGGCATAATGTTTCCATCATTATTGAGATTCATTGCAGCATCTAGAATCGGGCTATAGATCCTCCATTCTTGACAGCACAATTTTCTTTAGCTATTGTGTATTCATCATCTGCAATCAATGGAGGAGGAAGGAGGAGCTAGATCTTGAGCTTATATCTTGAGGGTCTAGTTAAGGGATCAACCCTTCAAGAATAGAATTGATTGTACATAATTGCAGAAATCATATCTTGAATTCATGCTTCAAATCTTCATACCCAACATTCATATAGTTGTAGGCCCAAGAGGATGATTTTCCAAGATTGTCAGATCTAGAAATCATTTTTGGGTTATCTTAGGTATTCATCATAGAGCCTGGCTCTAAAATCTCGACATCATCTGAGCTCTGGAACTGCTAGATATACATTTTATATTTTGACAGAAGTTGTAGTCCCGACATTTGTAGAAGGGACAACACAGTATTCCCTCCAGAAGTCTAGCAGTTACACAACCCCTCTTGTGGGAGGACTTCAGGGTCATTCTAGCCTTCTATCTTGGCTTGAGTGTCTCATATTTTGAGCATTTTTGTACTAGTTTATCGAATTCCTATTAATAAAATGGCTTAGCTATTCTATACATTTTTATGGTGTATTTAGATTATTTGTTCCTTGTTTCAGTTTTTAATTATTGTCCTTTTTTATTACTGCATTCTCCCTTTTGGGACATTACAATGAACAGAGGAATGTGCAAGAAGTTTTGAACAATTGAAAAATTTGTTGAAAAATGCTCATGTGTTAAAGATTACAGATACAAAAAAAGAGTTTGCAGTGTGTAAAGATGTTGGCAATACAGGTCTTGGTGGATTCATTATGCAGGAAGGACGGGTAGTATGCTACGAGTCACAGAAACTGAATGAGCACGAGAAGAATTATCTGACACGTGATCTTGATTTAGATGTGATCATTCATGTGTTGCAGATGTGGAGGCACTATGTTCTTGGTGGGATATTTGTATTGATGAGTCTTCATAGTGGGTTGAAATACTTGTTTAACGAACAGAACCTGAATATCAAGAAATCTATATGGTTGGCTACGATTAGTGAGTTTGACTTCAAGATCAGGTACATCAAGGGAAAGGAGAATAGGGTTGTAGATTCCCTTAGTAGGTGGATATAGGTAAATTACATTATAGCTATGATGTCTTATGGGACAGACTTACAGGATCATATTTTACAGGTAGGTCAACAAGATGGAAGGTATAGAGAGCTTAGGCACATGTTATAGTAGAGTACAGATGCTATGTATAATTATGATCCACGGATAAATCAGATTCCCTAAGTGTGGTGCTAGGAACTTAGAACAACAGAAGAAATACTTTTCTATCACTTTCTCTAAAATAAGAAGATATACATAATGATGAAAGAACCTACTTGTGATCCAAGTGCTTCTCCTTCTCCTTCTGTCGTTTTTTTTTTCGTTCTCAGTCCAACTCAAATCATCAGATCGATTCCTGTAAACGCAAACAAATAACATTAAACAACATGAATATACAGATATCTAATTATCTTAATCACTCAAATAGATAGATGTCAAATATATATGTCACTAAAGAATCCATTTTATAAGAGATAGAAACATATAGAGACATATATATGGGAAAATTAATAGCAATATTTATTAAAGAGTAGAAGGGGGAGGTTACAACCAATGATCAATTTTTTGCCAACAGCTCTAGCTTCATCCCAACCACATCACATCCAACATCACACCAACAGCTTATCAGTACTTTCACTCTCTCAAATCATAATCAAATAGAATTTCTTTACCAAAATTATTCCCCCTAGCACTAGGATCTATGCTCAATTTATAGGGAAACTGATATTAGTTTCTCAATGAATGACTTTCTAAGAATATGCAAGACATATTCCCAAGTTCAGAGGTGTTATATGGACACTTGGATTTGAAGTTTGACACATATGGATTCTTCTAGAAGGCACTGACCATGTGGAGATTCCTGGAACAATGAGAATTCCACTCCCTGGTGACCAATGCACTCTTGAATGTCAGGAAGTGCATTGCAGTACACCCTTGAATGGAGGACGTTTCACATGTAACAGAGTTAGTCACTTTAGAGGCAGCGTTGGTGAGTCAATAGGTGATATAACATATCCTTCAAACCATGTAAATCTCACAATAGAAGCCATGAATGAACTGTTCTTATCTTAGGGAATATAGAAACTGAAATATAAGGGGATGATAGACCCTATTTAATTGGTCCTAGGGACAATATCCATTTTGACTAGGTCATGGGGGATGATGCCTAAATTAACCTATAAAAGCTGCCCCCTAAAGCATGAAGTTAAAATAATAATAATATATTTGAATGAGATACTTTACGATGTGCTAATATGGTACTAAAGTATAGTATGAGATGCACTACCCCTAAAGCTAAAAAGAGATGTAAAATTGCCTTGTAAAAGTATAGTAATTTCTAGTCAATCTGGGTTGTTCATTAAGCAGAAGATCTGACGATAGAAGTTATGTTTAGTTTAGGGTTTTTTTCCCTAGAAGGAAACCCCTCGCTTTGTATGAGGGTATTGTATTGCGGTTGTGTATTGTATGTGTGTATTCTGAGAGCGAGAAACAGATAGGGAGACTATGAGAGAGAACAAAGGATATTACAACAGATCTGTTGTAGGTTGTGTCTCTTGATTTTTATAGATAATAGAAAGGAAGGACTAGTTGTTCGGGGTGGACGTAGCCCAACTGGGTGAACCACGTATATCTGTGTCTCTCTGGTTTGATGTGTTTTTTGTGCTTGTATTTTCTGCATATTTTATGTGTTGCATTGCTCTGTAATATATAATTTTTTAACAACTGATATCAGAGCCAAAGGTCTATTTGGCTGATAAAATCGCAGGAAAGAAGGGTTCCTGGTTTGAGTGGGAGCAATGGCGGAAGATGGTAAGTTTAGGGTCGAGAAATTTAACGGCCAAAAGTTCCCGTTCTGTAAGATGCAGATGGAAGATTATCTGTATCAGAAATATCTGTACCTACCATTGAGCGGAAAAACAAAGAAGCCGATGGCTATGACAAACGTAGAATGGGATATTATCGATAGAAAGGCACTTGAAATAGTATGGTTCTGCCTCGGGGCATCGGTAGCCTTCAACATTTCGAAGGAAACAACAACAGAAGGTTTGATTAAGGCATTTTCGAAATTATATGAAAAAACCTCTGCCTCAAACAAGGTATTTCTTATGAAACGTTTATTTAATATGAATATTTCGGAAGGTGGATCTGTTGTAGACCATTTAAATGATTTTAATACAGTTACCAGTCAGTTAAGTTTTGTAGGGAAAACTTTGATGATGAAGTTAGGGCTCTTTTATTTCTTGCTCATTGCCAGAAAGCTAGAATGGTTTAGTTATGGCCATTAGTAACTCTGTCTTTGGATCTAGTACTTTAAAGTTTGATGATGTTGTTGATGCTATCCTTAGCGAGGAAATGCGACGGAAAAGCTCAGGTGAGACATCGGGTAATGCTTTGAGTGCAGAGTCTAGGGGATGAAAAATGGAAAGAGGAAAGAGCTCAAGATATCACAGTAAATCAAGGAAAGGCAAATCCAAGTATAGATCAGGGATAGTGTGGTGGAAATGCAGAAATAAAGGACACCTGAAGAAAGGCTGTAGATCTCGGAAGGGAAAATAAGGAGACGCACAGCAAGAAAACAATCATGAAGAAAATGTGATAGGTGATGTGTTACAAGATGATTTTATTCTTTCTTTCGAAAATGTTACCAATTCTTGGGTGGTAGATTTAGGGGCCTCATTCCATGCCACACCTGATAAGAAATATTCTCATGACTATGTTCAAAGAGATTTTGGACAGGTCCGTTTAGGTGATGATAAACCCTGTAAAATTGTTGGAATGGGTAAATTTTTTGTAGAACAACAGAATGGAAACCAATGGCTATTAAAGGAGGTAAGGCATGTTCCAAATATGAAGAAAAATCTGATTTCAATAGGGTAGTTAGGTGGTGCAGGTTGTGTGACAAATTTCATAGATAAAACTTGGAATGTCACCAAAGGAGCCCTAGTAATAGTAAAAGGTGAAAAGATTGGTACATTGTATTTATGCAATGGTATTTCTAACTCTGTTAATGCTTTAACTTCCAAAGGCGCAGATGCAACATTATGGCATCATAGGCTCAGACACATGAGTGAGAAGGGGATGAAGATTTTTCACTCAATAAATCTGTTGTCGGGTTTGAAGAATGTTGATTTGGATTTCTGTGAGAATTGCATTTATGGAAAACAGAAGAGAGACAGATTTCTCAGAGTTGGCAAAGAAAAGAAGAGAGAAAAATTAGAGCTTCTGCATACAGATGTATGGGGACCTTCTCAGGCATCATCTCTTTGTGGCTCTCGTTATTATGTTACTTATATTGATGATGCAACTAGAAAGACTTGGATTTATTGTATTCAGAATTAATCTGATGTATTTGATACTTTCAAGAAATCGAAAGCTTTGGTTGAGATCAAGACATGAAATAAGTTGAAGTGTCTCAGATCAGACAATGGAGGTGAATATTGCAGCAAAGAGTTTGATAAGTATTGTTCAAATCATGGAATTCACAGAGAAAAGATAGTTCCAAGAACACCACAAGAAAATTGTGTGTCAGAAAGGATGAATAGAACAATCATGGAGCGTGCAAGGTGCATGAGATTGCATGCAGGATTGCCTTTACAATTTTGGGCAGATGCTATAGATACTATTGTTTATCTAATAAACAGAGGGCCTTCAAGTTCCTTGGATGGTGGTATTCCAGAGGAAGCATGGACAAGTAAAAAGGTAAACTACTCTTTTTTAAAGCCTTTTGGTTGTGAGGCCTTTTTCCATATTAATAAACAAAATAGAACAACGCTTGAGGCAAAATCAAAGAAATGTACCTTTATTGGATATGGTGTTAATGATTTTTTTTATCGCTTATATGATTATGGAAATCACAAAATCAGTAGGAGCAGAGATGTAATATTCAATGAAAAGGTCTTGTATAAGAATCAGTTGCAGGAAAAGAAACAGGAAAAATAAAACAAGGAATACACAGTTCTTGATGAGATCAATGAAAAATTAAAGGTGCCTGAAAATAATAATAATCAACAACCACAACAATAATAACCACCACAACAGCAAAAGGCACCTCAAACACTTGAAAGT
Source organism: Pinus albicaulis (assembly GCA_034641835.2). Taxonomy (NCBI): domain Eukaryota; kingdom Viridiplantae; phylum Streptophyta; class Pinopsida; order Pinales; family Pinaceae; genus Pinus; species Pinus albicaulis. The sequence goes on along the minus strand of JAXQQM020085662.1, from coordinate 202,429 downwards.
AGTGTTGAAGATATACCAAGATAATTAGACCCCCTGAACGATACTCTCCTTCATTATATTATTTATTGTTGACTAATTTTGGTGAACCTGAATGTTATGAAGAAGCAATGCAGGTTAAAACCAAGAAGAAATGGGAGCTAGCCATGGAAGAAGAGATGGACTCCTTAATGCATAACTAGACTTGGGACTTAGTCAGGTTTCCTGCAGGTAAAACTACATTGGAAAATAAATGGGTTTACAGGCTGAAGGAAAAAGATGGAGGAAAACAGAGGTACAAAGCTAGACTTGTGGTGAAGGGGTTTGCACAGAAGAAAGGTACTGATTGTGATGAAATATTTTCTCCTGTTGTTAAGATGACTTCAATTAGAACTATTTTAATTCTTGTAGCAGCAGAAGATTTGCATCTTGAACAGTTAGATGTAAAGACAACATTTCTCCATGGAGATTTGGAGGAAGAGATCTATATGCAGCAACCAGAAGGACATGAGGTCAAAGGGAAGGAAAAATTAGCATGCAGACTAAAGAAGAGATTTTATGGATTAAAACAAGCTCCAAGGCAGTGGTATCTAAAATTTGACAAGTTTATGTCTGAGCAAGGTTATACTAGATGTCACTCTAATCATTATGTTTATCTGGAAAATCAAAATGACGGCAGCGATATTATATTGTTATTGTATGTAGATGACATGCTTGTTGCAGGGTCTAACATGCAGGAAATAAATGTGCTCAAAATAAAATTGGAAAATACATTTGCAATGAAGGATTTGGGAGCTGTAAAACAAATCCTTGGTATTAGAATAACTAGAGACGGGAAAAATCGCAAATTAACACTGTCTCAGAATGAGTACATACAAAAGGTGTTGAAAAGATTTAATATGCCAAATGAGAAACTAGTTAGTACACCTTTTGCTATCCATTTCAAACTTAGTAAGGATATGTGCCCCAAGACCCAAGAAGAAATGGACTATATGTCTAAAGTTCCATATGCATCAGCAGTTGGAAGCTTAATGTATGCAATGGTCTGCACAAGGCCTGATATTGCACATGCTTTGAGAGTTGTAAGCAAGTACATGAAAAATCCAGGAAAATAACATTGGATGGTAGTGAAATGGATTCTTAGATATTTTAGAGGTACCACAAATCAAGAATTATGCTTTGGTGGTTCAAAAATTTCTCTATAGGGATATGTTGATGCAAATATGGCAGGTGACAGAGATAGCAGGAGGAGTACTACAAGATATGTATTTAGTGTAGGTGGAACAACTATTAGTTGGGTTTCAAAAATCCAAAGTGTTGTTGCACTTTCAACAATAGAAGCAGAGTATGTTGCTGCTACAAAGGTGTTGTGGTAAAACACAACCCCCCCATTTTTTACTTGTTCACTTCAAATAATGGGGACCCTTTCTATAAATTTTTGACTAAGCACCTTTTAGGATTTTATTTAACTGATTATCCTACGCTTTTGTTAATTTTTCATTTTCTTTGGATTCTTGTTTTGATTGAATCGATTTTTTATAAGCCTCCCATTAACACTTGTTTCGCCTCATTTGGTCAACTGGTTTAAAAATGGTACTCCTTTGAAGTCCCATCATTTTTCTAGTCTAGGTTAAAAATGCTATTTTTATTCTTTTTCAGAGTGGCTGTAGTTTAGAAAATTTCATAGCTAAACTAAACATCATTAAAATAAAACCAAAAAAAAAATTTGCATCATCGGATCTCACCGTGACATCGTACATCGCAATTGAAGATCGTGACTAAATTGCAAATTCAACTGGCCACTGATTGCAAATCGCAAATTTGAATCCGCCGGCAGATCGCAGATCGCAATTCAGATCCGCCGTATTGCAAATCGCAACGGATTCTACGTAGATCGTGAAATCGCAAATTCAAATCACGCAGATCGCAGATCGCAAATTCAATCCATCGCATATCAATATTTCCAATATCACATTTTCGATCCATCGCAATTTTTAGAACATACACATTTTAAAAAAACCCGATCCAAAGTTCTTGCTATATGCGATGTTAAAATTTTTTTTTTAATATAAAGTTCTTGTTTCACCTCACGTCACCTCACCTCACTCCACTCACCTCATCCCACAAACTTACATGGATGAATTAATGAGTTCTGATTGATTTCAATGGTTTGTTTTATGGATTTTGGGTTTGGATTGATTCCAATGGTTTGTAAATTAATTTTTATATTTTTATATTATAATAATTATATTATAATTATAATGTTTATTATAATTTTAATATAATTTGAATTATAATATTAATTATATTTAAATTAACTTTTTCAAATCATTTGTATATTAATTTAATTTTGTAAATTAATTAATTTCTAAATTAGATGATAATTAATTAGAATTAATTGTATATATTAGTTAGTTAATAATTAATTTAGAATTAATTATTAGATAATTAGAATCTAATTTAGGATTAAATTTCTAATTAAAAATTCTGATTTTTAGCCCAGCAATAGAATTTCCAGAATTATGCCAGTTTTGACTCATCAACTTTGGAGGCTCATAGATTGAGTTATACTTGACCAAATGAGGCGCAGGATGGCTCATTGGAAAGATAAAATCAAGGAGAACATTTCTGAGGAGGTTCCACTAATAGATTTGGCCATTTATTGGGTCAAAAATCATGCAGAAAATCAAGCTCCGAATTTCTAAAGCAAAATCAATTTTCTGATTTATTTTTTGCATTTTCATTTGTCCAAGCCTCTTCTAATTGCAGATCCATTCGTCAATAATATCCTTGTCCAATTAAACCATCCTAGGCATCAATAGAGAGCTTATATTTTATTTTCAATTATTTATTTAAATAGAATTTGATTGGATTTGTTTTAAATGCCAGAAATGATATTTTGTTTTTATTGATTGCATTTTAATTTATTTTGATTTCTTTTTGCAGGAAAACAGTAGAAGAGATATGAAGAAAAGATCTTAATCAATGAGAATGCTCCAGCAATTAAAAAATTGGAATGTTTGAGCAAATAAAAGTGATTGGATAGATTTTATTCAACAAACTTTCATCTCAAGAATTCCTTTGCAAATATTATAAATAGCAGATTGCAGAATGGAAAAGGGGCTGCTCTCCTCTGCAATTCCAGACTTCTAAAAGAATTTTTGTAATAGGAATTTAGAATTGTAGATGGGGAGGAGAGAAAATTTTAGATCTGAACATTATTGAGGGTTTTTCTTTATGTCTTGAATTATGCATGATGGGCAGAGATTGCATTTCTGCAGCTCTAGTCTTGAAAGCAGAAATTCAAGTAATGTAAAGTACTGTTAAAGACCAGGATCAGAGAAACAGATTCAATTAACTGATATTTTTGGCATTTCTGTATCAAATACCAGTTTCATTTTTATGTTAATAAAATTGTTGTTTCATTTTATTCATGTTTTGGCATTTCTGTTGATATGGATATTTTGTCTCAAATTGTTATGTATCTCTGCTCTTATGAATTAAACTCTGATTTCTGAGTAACCATTACTCATAAATCTATCTTATAAAACTAATTTATTAAATAGTAATGTGTTGTGAATTTCTTCCACATATTATTGTTTAATTATTAGCTTGATTGATTTGATAATCAATATCATTTTTGTGAATTTCTTCCGGAATGTTGTTGATTTATTATTTCAGTCAAATGGTCTCAATAGAATATGTTTTGGTACTCACAAATGTGAGATAAATTGAATTTCTTCATTAGCTTGACATTAATTTAAAGCCAGACATATTTTAATCCTCATTACTTAATTATCTTACTCTTAGTTGGGATAGATTTATATCTACCTAATTGAGATAGGATTTAGATTAGTTTATTTTTTCTTGCACTATAGAATAAGTTTGCAATTAGATTAAATTTACATTCTTTTAAGTCCTCTTCTCAAAGAGGCAAAATATTAGTTGTGGTTTGGCTGAACCCAAATTGACTTAAGGGTCATTCTCTTGCCTGATCAGCAAGAAGAATTGATCTGATATCCCTGTCTATTGGTATTTAAGGAAACATCGTAAACCAATAGCGATAGGAAAGAGGTAATTGGACCTAGTTAAACCAGTCGGAGCCGCTATCATAAATGGAAAAGGAGCTGTATTAAGGTCCGGACCGGGTGGTTATCCCCCAATGTTGTAGCAGCGATTTTCGAGGCCTCAACATTTTTGGCGCTAGAAGGAGGGCCTAAAACTTGTTGTCTGTTGGAGTCTTTTCAATTTTAATATTTTATTTAATCACGATGGCTCCTCTTAAACTTCTAATTTGGAGTTTTATCCATAGACATGCATCTTCCAATACTCCAGCTAAACTGGTAATACTCTTGGCTCAGGTAAAGTTTAATGGTGAGAGAAATTCTTCCGCTTTTAATCATGTCCTTCAATTTATTCAAAATGTTTCAAATTATGATTTTCAAGGAATTGATGAAGGCATCTTATGCAGACTTTTTACTCTCACATTTGCGGCAAAAGCCAGAAACTGGTGTAGAACTCTTTCGGTTGCCTCAATTCACAACTGGGATCAATTTGTTACAAGTTTCATTTGTAAATTTGACCACTATGATTATGATCAGGTATGTGATGAAATTGAATATCTACAAAATGAAAATGAGTCTGTTAGAGATTTTAATATTTGACTTCATTTGAATTGTTTAAAATTTAATTTCAAAGATGAACCTATGAAAGAAGAATCACTAGATTGGTTTGAACATAATTATTATTTTCCCCCTAGTCCCGATCCATATGAAATTAGTTCAAGCTTTGTTCCATCCCCTTCTAACATAAATGAGAATTCCAATTTGGATGTGCAAATAAATTGTGATGAAGAGATTTTACAAAGCTTGGAAAATATTTCTAATCAAATGCAAGAAGACAACAACAACAATTTTGGAGAAAGACCTGCATAGGAATCTGAAATTTTCTCTGTATTTAATTCAGAAAATCAGATTGCGAATTAGAAAGTGCAAGCAACAATCAAAGTAAATAATAGCATGCAAACTGTTGTACAAATTTCTGAATCTTTTTATGATGAACAAATGCTGAAATCAGAGAAGCAAAGTAGTCTTCTTCCAAAAAGCATGAGTACGCAAAGGAATGATTTAGAATCTGAAATTTACAATGATCATAATGCACAAGAGTTCTCAAACAGAAACATCTTTAAATGCATTATTTCAGATTCACATTTTTCCCTTTATCCTGATATTTTTAATGATGGTAATTTTTCCCCTCTTGGTGTTAATGATATTTCAGAAAATACAGAGGCAGATCTAAATGAATTACCATTAAATTTTTATCAAGGTAGAAAAACAATTAGTGATCATTCTTTTGCCATTAATGAACATGAAATTCTTGTTCCTCCTTGTTTGGATATATTGGATGAGATTGAAGGGAATTATAAAGAATCTTGTGAAGTCATTTATGATAATTACTCTGGCATAGAAGATGTTGATTTCTATTTTTCTCAAGATAATTCTCATAAGAAAATTCAAATAAAATCTGGGAATGAGGAACATTTCAATTTAGAAATTATTCCAACTAATCCTCACTCTAAAGCAGATACTCATCTTCAAGATTTCACTATTCGAGAAAATATTCCAATTTATGATTCATATCATAATCAAGCTTTCATTCCTGTTCATAATCATAAATATTTTTCTAATTCACAAGTTGGAATTCGAAATTACTCAAATTCCATAATTCTGGCCAATCCTTGTGAAAAAGAAATTATTTCAAAACAATCCCAATTGTGCTGTAACATTAGTTGTAACAATAGTGATTTCATTTTATTTTTGTTTCCTCACTTATTTTGTATTAAATCAGATTTATTTTCAGATTTTTGATACATTACGCTGGCATGTTGAGCACTTTATTATCAAACATTCAATTGATACATTGCCCTGTTGGAAAATTGAAGTTTTATATTATAATCAAAAGCATCAAAAGCTATTTCAATTTCAATTTCAATCAATGCTAATGTTTTATCAAAAGCTTCTATCTTCTCAAAGGAAATATCAACAAGAGAATGTATTTTTAGAAGTCTGCCAACAATCCAATTTAATTAATAATTTTCCATTTCATTTGAAAGATTTCCATCCATTTTTCATTGATTCATTTGAAAAATATTTGGAAATTTTTCCTTCATGGAAGATTGTCAATAGCTTAACATTTACACATAACACTAACAGTTTCTTCCAGGCCTTTGAATCTAAAAGCTCATATCCACAATCTGGCCTGTTATCTCTTCCTTTGAACATTTCCCAATCCTTAATAGAAATCCATCCAGATTTCTATGATCCAATTGGTATTCAATTGGAAAGAAAATTTCATGAGAAGGAGATTTTAGATAAGCTTCTAACAATAGTTGTACATTCTGATTTCAGGTTTAATTTTCTTAGTTCAATTAGATTTGTATTTTTATTACTAACATTTGAATTATACATACATGCAGGGATTAAAATGAGAAAATAGTTACACTGGAAATATGACTATACCTAGTCATTTTTCAAGTATATGGTTAGAATAGGAGTAGAGTTAATATAGTTAATTTATTTTCAACAGTTCTATAGATTAAAAATAAAATAAAGCAATCAGCCATTTTCATACATGTTCAGTGAAAACATTTTCTCCCAATCAGAAAATTTTAATTCTTGCTTTCCTTTTTAAAAATTTCTTACAGCAATACCTCTACTCTGTCTATTTTGAATAATGTCTTGATTAAATTCAATTAAGGTTGCGCTTGGCATCAATCGCCTCAAAGCCACTTTTCTTAATTTCGCGATTTCCTTCTAAGATTTTCTTTTAAAATTTATATGATAAAGGTTTTGAGGATATAAAAGCTTCATGATCTCATTATCCCATGAAATGTATGACTATCTATGATAAGCTTAACTCTGACTCAATCATTAGTATTCAGTCTAACCTTTCGTGGTAATCATATGAAATTCATATTATCTTCCTCGAAATTTGCTAAGCCGACCGTTAGGATGTCCATTTTGCTGTGTGCACACATTCAAATCTGTTTTGACATTTTTCCACAATTAGTGGCTTTATCCCATTCAAACCTTTAGTTTATTATTTGATGCTGCAATATGCATCATATTCATTTACTAAAGGCATTATTGAATAGTCACTATAACAATACAGATTTTTCTCAAGTTAATTCGGAATGTGCAGAGGTAATAAATTGTTGTTGCAATTCAAAAAGGAAGCATAGTTTCATATTTATTTCTGGTAAATTTTATATTTCCTGAACATGAATAAACATATCTTATTTAGGTTGATTGCTCACCCTGACTTAGAATAAATGATGAGATGATTTTGAACAAAGTAAAATTTTTGATAAATCGAAGGAATAATTTGAAGATTCATGAGGTAAAATCTACAGACAATTTCCTTCCAAGTATGCATTTACAAGTTCATTTTCATCTATTATTAGTTTATCTTTTCTTTAGTTTATTTTTATTCTTTTTCTGTTTTAATTGCAGGTTTTCATTTGTTTTCAAAACTTTAAGTAAGAAGCAAACCCATTTCAAATTTGCAACAGGTTCAGTGAAATTTTATTTTGAGAATTTGAGCATTTTTAACTTTGCTTTCAACCATCAGAAAACCCAATTGAAATTTCAAGAAATATCATAGGATTCAACGTGATTTTCATATTGCTGATATTTCAGTGAAAATGTTTGCAATATTCTCAGTCTGCTCATCTTCATCAATCATTTCATTCCGATATCACATCATCCACTTCACAACCATTTGTAGCGAAATGTTTCATCGGAAGTAGCTCTTAGCAGTTTTGATAACAAATTGTTCATAAAAGATCTCCGATGTATTACCTCACTCATATGCCATATCGCATTTTGCATATTAGAGGTTTGCAGTTGAAGTATACTTCCATTATCATGAATTTCCTTTACCAATATTGCGACGACCACATAATTATGGACCCGATATGAAATTCAAATCAAGTTTATAAAATATCGCATCCATTCAATCGCAAATAATGGTAGGAGCATAACTTTAAAAGGGTCGATGTCTCAGATCCGATATGTTATTAAATTTTCATCATAAAGCTATCGGGTCCATTCTTCATCGCATATCGGCATCGCAAGAATCATATTGTATTACATCGGGTACCAAAACATTCACCAATCGCCGATTAGCATCGCCAATTAGAAATTTTCGATATCGCAATCGCTTCATCGAATTTTTAATTATGCTCACATCACAATTCAGAATCTGCGATGTGCGATGTGCAATAAGGGAAGCACAATGTCAATATTCCCCGATCCCCAATATAATATATCTATAATTATGTGATCGCTTCATTTCATTGCACATGTTCTCATTACATGTTTTCATATCAGCAATTTGCCATTGCAATCTCTGATGTGATAGCTTTCAATGCATGCCTCTGAGCCATTAACATTTAATCGATATATGGCATAGCAACAAAGGTGAAGTCTTGCAAATTAAAATTGAAGCATGGTGAAGAAACATGTGATGCGAATCATCCAATACGGCGATGTGTTATTTTAAAAGCGAGCTTGGGTAACCACTATGGTAAGAAAGCAGCTGATGATAAATTTGCGGCATATTCAAATCATTTTGATTTCTCATATATTTCAGTTTTAAATATATAATTCCATAATTAAATATGGAATTCAAGACATCTCTATTTTCATATTTAAATTTTATTATTTTGGATTTGGTCTTGATTCTGGACAATTTATAAAATCATGGAGTTTATATGAAACTTATAATATTTTAAGAAACATTCGTTACTGCAAATTCGCATTCTCATTTCTGATGCATTCCTTTTAATTTCAATTCCTTTGAGCACTAAGCATTCCATTTTTACATTTTACTGCTTGCTTAAGTGTAAATAAAATAAATAATGATTTTGGGTTATAGGATTTTGGTTAGTTGGACTTCTTCATTTTTTTAATGTTAAAGAAGTTAGCTAGTTTGGAGAAACTGATACTTTTCAGGTAAGAACACAAGTAATCATCCAATGGTAAGATTCATGTACCCACTTTCATTTATTTCCATTTCGTTACTTTAGTTTCAGTTTTGTTTTTCTGATATATAAATCTGTTTTGCAGCTCTTCATAAAAGCTTCCAATCCTCCGGCAGATCATATTTTCAAAATCCATATTCTTCTCTTGGCTTAATTTCAAGAAGCAGCAATAATCTTCGTTGAAACAGCTACACTAGGAAGTTTCAGAACCTTTAAGCTTTTTCTTTAAGCATTCCTTTCATTAGAAAATGATTAACTTGATGCTTTGAAACAAGAAGATTGATATCAGACAGAAAGTTTTCATTGTGACTGAATTTTATCGTCACTGCTATCTAAAAAAAGCCTAAACACTTACAACCTTGCAAGGTATGATTTTTCTAAATCTCAGCATAAGAAGGAATGATTACACGATTATTTTTCTTTCTTAATATTGTTGAGACATTGGTATAAACATTCTTGTTTGAGTTTATCTTGCGAAACTTGGATGTTCCTTTCCATTTTTTTAAAATTTCTTCATTTTTATTTTTGCTGATTTCTTTCTCATTTTAGCATAAGAATTCTTTTTCCTTTCGTTTTCAGTTTTGATTTTGGTGACTTTTCCTTGATTTATATGGAAGGCCTTCTTGTTACCTAACTATGGTTGACATACACAGAGAAAAAATCGTTAATAGTCATCTATTAAATTTTTCTTAAATCTCTTAGTAAAGTTTGATTTTCTTATTATAAAGGTAGACATACTTAAGGAAGAGATTACCAATTTAGAGAAGTTGACAAAGTATCGTAAAATCTGAAGAAATTTCTTTTTCATCAAATTTGTAATCATTTTGAGATTTCAATATTTTATTAAGATCTTTCAAAGTTCTATTATCAGTCAAGAAAAGTTATTTTTAACCAAGTAAAGACACTTTACAGCAAAGCACCTTTTAACTCTGAAATTGTCATTCTTAACTCTTAAGGAGTCAATGATTCTCCCTGTCTCGAAGAGTCTTATTTTTCTAGAGTATAATCCAGAGATATATTTAAACTTAAAAGATAAGAGGTCTCATCATGAGCCTACTTACCATGATCATAGGGGAAAAATAGGCTGACATTACCAACACTGCTAAACAAACCAGGGTAATGGCTTACGATTGCAAACAATTATAAGACAAGGGGTCTCATCATGAGCCAGCTTGTTTAGTCTAATTATAACTAGTGAATGGCATTGTCAACTATCTGGCTACCAAACCAGGACAATGACTTTTAAGATTTATAATAATTATTTATAATAATAATAATAATATAAATGGATTTATCTCTAGGTCAATAATTCTTAAAGAGATGGGATTCTGAATCATTGGCGATTAAAAAGGTAACCCTGTCGAGAATATATATGTTTGCTGGCAACAATGGCTCTACCTGTGACAAATGAGTATATTTTAAAAGCTAAGCTTTAAAGTGACCCCTGCTTTATCTCTACAACTAATTAAGGACTGATATAGAGTTTTGAAATATTTTAATTTATGAGGAATTTTAAGAAAAATTACAGTTAGATGATTCTTGCTTTTATTCAGACTAATGAACCTAGTCAAGCATTTTAAGCATAATTCTCTTTTCTTTAATTATTTTTACTTGAATTTTAGGAAAATCTCATTCATATCAAACAGAGATAACTGGTTCTTCTCCCGTGTGTCGCCATTTTTGTGGTAAAACACAACCCCCCCCATTTTTTACTTGTTCACTTCAAATAATGGGGACCCTTTTTATAAATTTTTGACTAAGAACCTTTTAGGATTTTATTTAACTGATTATCCTTCGCTTTTGTTAATTTTTCATTTTCTTTGGATTCTTGTTTTGATTGAATCGATTTTTTATAAGCCTCCCATTGACGCTTGTTTCGCCTCATTTGGTCAACTGGTTTAAAAATGGTACTCCTTTGAAGTCCCATCATTTTTCTAGTCTGGGTTAAAAATGCTATTTTTATTCTTTTTCAGAGTGGCTGTAGTTTAGAAAATTTCATAGCTAAACTAAACATCATTAAAATAAAACCAAAATAAAAAAATTAAAAAAATTAAAAAAATTAAAAAATTACATCATCGGATCTGTCGCAGATCGCAAATTGCAAATTCGAATCCGTCGAAGATCGCAAATCGCAAATTCGAATCCGTCGCAGATCGCAGATCGCAAATTCAGATCCGTCGCAGATCGTAAATCGCAAATTCGGATCCGTCGTAGATCGCAAATCGAAAATTCGAATCCGTCGTATATCGCAGATCGCAAATTCGAATCCATCGCATATCGAATATCGCAATATCGTATTTTCGGATCCATCGCAATTTTTAGAACATGCACATTTAAAAAAAACCCGATCCAAGGTTCTTGCGATATGCGATGTGTTAAATTTTTTTTTAATATAAAGTTTTTGTTTCACCTCACGTCACCCTCACCTCACACTCCACTCACCATATCCCTCCACAAACTTACATGGATGAATTAATGAGTTTTGATTGATTTCAATGGTTTATTTTATAGATTTTGGGTTTGGATTGATTCCAATGGTTTGTAAATTAATTTTTATATTTTTATATTATAATAATTATATTATAATTATAATGTTTTTTATAATTTTAATATAAGTTGAATTATAATATTAATTATATTTAAATTAACTTTTTCAAATCATTCATATATTAATTTAATTTTGTAAGTTAATTAATTTCTAAATTAGATGATAATTAATTAGAATTAATTGTATATATTAGTTAGTTAATAATTAATTTAGAATTAATTATTAGATAATTAGAATCTAATTTAGGATTAAATTTCTAATTAAAAATTCTGATTTTTAGCCCAGCAACAGAATTTCCAGAATTATGCCAGTTTTGACTCATCAACTTTGGAGGCTCATAGATTGAGTTAAACTTGACCAAATGAAGCCCAGGATGGCTCATTGGAAAGATAAAATCAAGGAGAACATTTCTGAGGAGGTTCCACTAATATATTTGGTCATTAATTGGGTCAAAAATCATGTAGAAAATCAAGCTCCGAATTTCTAAAGAAAAATCAAATTTCTGATTTATTTTCTGCATTTTCATTTGTCCAAGCCTCTTCTAATTGCAGATCCATTCATCAATAATATCCTTGGCCAATTAAACCATCCTAAGCATCAATAGAGAGCTTATATTTTATTTTCAATTATTTATTTAAATAAAATTTGATTGGATTTGTTTTAAATGCCAGAAATGATATTTTGTTTTTATTGAATGCATTTTAATTTATTTTGATTTCTTTTTGCAGGAAAACAGTAGAAGAGATATGAAGAAAATATCTTAATCAATGAGAATGCTCCAGCAATTAAAAAATTGGAATGTTTGAGCAAATAAAAGTGATTGGACAGATTTTATTCAACAAACTTTCATCTCAAGAATTCCTTTGCAAATATTATAAATAACATATTGCAGAATGGAAAAGGGGTTGCTCTCCTCTGCAATTCCAGACTTCTAAAAGCATTTCTGTAATAGGAATTTAGAATTTTAGATGGGGAGGAGAGAAAATTTTAGATCTGAACATTATTGAGGGTTTTTCTTTATGTCTTGAATTATGCATGATGGGCAGAGTTTGCATTTCTGCAGCTCTAATCTTGAAAGCAGAAATTCAAGTAATGTAAAGTACTGTTAGAGACCAGGATCAGAGAAACAGATTCAATTAACTGGTATTTTTGGCATTTTTGTATCAAATACCAGTTTCATTTTTATTTTAATAAAATTGTTGTTTCATTTTATTCATGTTTTGGCATTTCTGTTGATATGGATAATTTGTCTCAAATTGTTATGTATCTCTGCTCTTATGAATTAAACTCTGATTTCTGAGTAACCATTACTCATAAATCTGTCCTATAACACTGATTTATTAAATAGTAATGTGTTGTGAATTTCTTCCACATATTATTGTTTAATTATTGGCTTGATTGATTTGATAATCAATATCATTTTTGTGAATTTCTTCCGGAGTGTGTTGATTTATTATTTTTGTCAAATGGTCTCAATAGAATATGTTTTGGTACTCACAAATGTGAGCTAAATTGAATTTCTTCATTAGCTTGACATTAATTTAAAGCCAGACATATTTTAATCCTCATTACTTAATTATCTTGCTCTTAGTTGGGATAGATTTATATCTACCTAATTGAGATAGGATTTAGATTAGTTTCTTTTTGCTTGCATTATAGAATAAGTTTGCAATTAGATTAAATTTACATTCTTTTAAGTCCTCTTTTCAAAGAGGCAAAATCTTAGTTGTGGTTTGGCTGAACCCAAATCAGCTTAAGGGTCATTCTCTTGCCTGATCAGCAAGAAGAATTGATCTGATATCCCTGTCTATTGGTATTTAAGGAAACATCATAAACCAATAGCGATAGGGAAGAGGTAACTGGACCTAGTTAAACCAGTCAGAGCCGCTATCATAAACGGAAAAGGGGGCTGTATTAAGGTTCGGACCGGGTGGTTATCCTGATGTTGCTTCAACGATTTTTGCGAGCTTCAACGACGGGCTAGCTTTGGTGAGCATCCCAAATAGCTATCATCTAATGGCAAAAGTAAATATAAATGGAGGCAACAATGGGTACGTATAAAGGCCTTCTTGAGGCATGAGGTCTGATATAGATTTAGATCCACCATCCCTTATGAATCCCCCCATCCCCAAGCTATCATCCATGCAAAATGAGTTACCTCCCAGATATGGATACTCACGAAAATTCTCCTCCACCTTTGGCTCCTTCAATGTAGGTGGAGCTAAATATCTTTGATCATGGTAGAATAAATTGCACGTCCCATCTTTGACCTTCTCTCCACTTATGATAAGTTTAGAGTATATGTTGATCTTGGGATGCAATAGTGTTGCCCTCAAGTGGCAAGAAGAAGATTAGATCTCCAAAGATCTTCCCTCTAACGTTATGAATCATGCTGACCCAAACCATCCCACATGTGATGGATATGAAATCATCACCATATGGCATCCAATCAATCCCATGGCCCACCTCATAAAGAAGAAATTGTTTTACTGTAGTGACCACATCATCTCCCATGCTCCCCTTGGAACATGTAATGAAAAAAGTGTGGGAAATATCTTTCCCCAAGGACACAACCAGCCAATGTGTCTCTCCCCCAATCATGTTCCCAATAAAAATAAGAACAATATCAGCAAATGGAATCATGATTAGAATCATGCTAGCTTCCATATGTAATAAGGGAGAAGGACAATGGTCCCTCAAATGCAACTAGGGCGGTTTTACTCTCAATTGCATTAGAAAATAGCATGTTATGTGGCTTCCCAACCATTTTCTTGTTGCTCCAATCTCCTCACAATTTTGGAGGAAGTCTATAGTGTATGGTGCAAGGTGAGCATGCCCTGCATAACACATCATCTCCCCAAAACCTCCTAGGGAGTGGCTATCAAAACTGCTCATGGCCTCAAGTAGACCATGAAGTCTAGAAGAAAGAATGCTCCTCCTTGGAGCAATATCCTACACATATATGGTTAAGGAATGCACATATTCATTATACAAATCATTATGCAACCAAACAGTGTCCTTACCATATACTTTGCCTATGCAAATGGAGTGGCTCATAGATGAATCCCCTCTCATCCTCAAAGAGAAAAGAGGTGGTTGTGTTAACTCTTCCAAAGATTTATGTATCCCCTCCATCTCCACATGATCCATGCATCTCCTCAAATGCTGATTTATATCCTCCTCAAAGCCTTCCCAAATGTACCCCTCCATTATGGTTTGGTATGCTCTCATGGAATAAGTGTGGCTGAAAAGGAAATCTTCATGAGCTGCTTGTAGTAACTTCTCCTTGAGCTTGGAAGATCTAGATACGAATATCTTTCCATGATAGTAGATGACCCCATCTCTGACTCAAGATCGCTCCTCATGCAACTGGTCATCCAATATCATACAAGTGAAAATATCCTTGGAATAACCCACCAACAACTGGGATTTCCAATATGGATCTATTCTCCATAGTGACAGTGCTGATGATCTATCATAAAGAACACTTTTCATATGGTTATCCTCCTCTTTGACATTCCCCATGCCAAATATGAAAGTTGGAAGGTTGCTATCCTCCCCATGCTACTCTTGCCACAACGCAGAATTTGAAATGAGAGTGGGCAAGGATAATGTTGATAGAATACCTCACTCCTCCTTGAGTCTACCGAAGAATATTAGTGTTGTACCAAGCTCTCCCAAGGCCTCCACTCCTTTGAAATCAATGAGTGGTGCCTCAAAATGTGAAGCATCCCTCATCCTTTGCTGATCTGGTGGTCTCCCCGGTGAAATGCATCAATGCAACGAGACATCAAGATCAAGAGTAGACTGCATATATGGATGGACAGACTTGTCCTTGCCCTCACTACGCAATCCAGTCTCCCTCTTATGCGCATCAACCTCCTGAAATAGATAGGGGTGTGTGCTCCTCATCAAATTATGTTGGTCATCCTCCCTACCTCCTTCTTTTGTCTGCATGGTTCCACAATATATCATCAATGGTACATGTTGATCATGACTTGTGCATTGATCTCCACATATGAGATCCTAGAGAATTCCTTGCAATGATGAAAGAACCCCTCTTGTTGGAGAAAGAGCTCCTTCATCCTCTGCATGAGGTGTTAGATAAGCTCTAGACATGATAGCATTGTTTCCCTCAATCTTTTCTTCCTCTTCAATATGAATGGGCAACCTCCCAATGACTGGAACCTCTTTTAAAAAAGGGATCTCCATGCCCTCTTGTTCAAGAATATGAAATAGAGGTCTTGCCTCTAGAAAGGTATCATGCAATATATCAGCCTCCTCAATGGTTTTCTGAAGTGGAGTTGAGTTTATAGGTTCCTCCAACACATGCAAGGTATTTTCTTGTTTTGGTTTGTTTAGCTCCACCACATGTGTTTCAGAACGTTTGCTTATCAAAAATTTCCATTGATGTCTTAGTGAACCTTGCATAAGAATATTTATTTGCATTCTTCAGATAAAAAAAATCAAATATCCACCATGCACAGGCCTTACCTCCAAAATGCAGCACTGCAACTTTGATGGCTTCATCTTCATAAATTTGGTGCTACTGCAAATAGGTGTGTAGCTCCTCCACCCAAGCTCTAGATGAACATGTAGGTGAACCATAAAAAGTAGATAGGAGAAATATACTCATATTATGTTGCTTTCTTCTCTCCACCTTGATCTTGTAAAACTTTAAAAAAGTGATATGATCTCTAAACTTCTTAGTTTCAGATTCATATTCTTGTAGAAAATCACTAAGGGTTTCCCTCCTAGGCATTTCTTCTTCTTCTATCTCCCTCATAGCAAATCTCGGCATATGAGTGCACTGTGCATCATAGTGTGTGATTGCATGCCCACACTCATGATATTAAAATCTAGAGTTTTCTTCAGATTCAAACTCTCTTGGAGATTCTATACACATCTCCCTTCTCATCTTCTTGAGATCTCCATGAATGCTCTACAAAGTTTGAGAAATAAATTTTGAAAGTCTCTCCTCCTTCATTCCTCCAAAGAATGGAGTCTTCCTTTTGTCTTTTATGTTCATCTCTTATTCTTCTTGTCTTCTTGATAGCATAATGGCTGAGATTCCATAGGCCAAGCCAATATTATGCTCTGATACAACTGTAATATCCCAAATGGGGAATGCAACAATACATAAACACAAATTTGGAAATAGAAGTGAATAACATCATACCAAAATGTATGGAAACCATGGAGCCATTTTATTACGTAAATCAGCAGAAAATGAGTACAATAATAGTGTGCATAACTCAAATAATCAAGGCAAACAAGCCTTCCATGAATACATATGCCGAAAGTGAAATGTTGCTATGTTGCAAAATGTTCATGAACATGTAAAATGCAGTCATAGATGGTACAATGCTACATGAAAATGTGAAATAAAATAATTCTACAAATAGATGGCTCATAAAATGTTGGGAGTGAAGATATAAGCTCCTAAAAACAATTTCAAGACAATCCTGGAAGGATTTCCTGAAATATGCAAAAGTACAAAAATGCTAGAGTTGCAGTCCTAGGACTAAGTAGCAGCTGCAACTCAAGAACTGGATGGAGATGGCTGAAGATGCTGCAAAATATTAATAAACATACTCCAATGGATCTTTCAAGTGAAAGGAAGATCCTAACACTGAAGATTTCACCCTCCAACAAACACTGCAAACCCTCACTGCAAATGCTCACTAAAAATAACGCAGTCAAGGAGAGGGACTACGATGTAGGATGTAGAAAATGTATTGGCCAAGTGCCAAGATATGAAATTTGATCCAGAATCTCCTTGCGGTCTCCCCGAAGAGAGAATAAGTGAGCAGAGACTAATCAGAATGAAGACTTGAAAAATATTAAGCAATCAATAGGTGATCAGAAAATAATCCAGTTGAAACACAATATATTTCCCAGAGGATTAGTTCCTCTTGAAAGATTGTTTGATTCAAATGATGTAGCACTAGATCAAAAGAAGGTACCTCAAGAGGGTGAGATGGAAGATTGTAATATAGAAACTCAACAGGAGCCCAAGGTTTTCAAGTTATTCAAAGGTGTCCCTAAGAATTATAAAGAAAGGTACATTGATATTTTCAAAAAATATATGGATGTATTTACATGGTCCTATAAAGATTTGAAAACATATGATCTAGATATTATTCAGTACAAGATACCATTGAAGGATGGGGTCAAGCCTCACAGACAAAAACTTAGGCAGATCAATCCATTGCTCCTTGCTCCAATTGAAAAGGAAGTGAAGAAATTGTTGCAGGAAAAAATTATAGTCCCACTCTGATATTCAGACTGGGTTTCTAACCTAGTTCCTATGAGGAAAAATAATGGAGAGATAAGGTTATGTGTTGACTTCAGGAATTTAAATAGGGCATCACTTAAAGAAAATTATCCTTTGCCTAAGATGGACTATGTTTTACAGAAAGTGACAGGAGCATATAGATTTTTTATGGTTGATGGTTTCTCCAGGTACAACCAAGTAGCTATTGAAAAAGAGGATTAGAAGAAAAAAAATTTTACCACACCTTGGGGAACGTTCATGTATGCTAGGATGCCATTTGGTCTTATGAACGTAGGTGCCACTTTTCAAAGGGAAATGGACATAGCATTTGTAGGCGACAAGTTTGTAGTCATATATTTTGATGATGTGACTATTTTTTCAGGTTTAGATGATGAACACTTGGAGAATTTGTAGAAGGCTTTCTTGAAATGTAGAAAGTTTGGGTTGTCATTGAATCCCCAAAAATCCTCGTTTTCTTTGGAGGAAGGAGATTTTTTAGGACATATAGTTTCAAATCAGGAAGTGAAAATTGATCCAGCAATAGTTGAATCTATCTAGACAATTCCCTTGCCCAGGAGTAAAAAGGATTTTCAGATGTTTCTAGGAAAATTAAATTTCCTAAGAAGATTTGTCCCAAATTATGCTGAAATTGTCAGGAACATAACATGTATACTGAAGAAGAATGATGAAGTAAAATGGGACAAGGATGCTAGAGAATCCTTTGCTAGGATTAAACAAGCTCTTCAGGAAGCTCCTATTTTGATCAGTCCAGATTATCAAAACCCTTTTCAAATATTTTCATTTGCATTACCTGCTACCATTGCTGATGTGTTGTTGCAGAAGAATGAAGAGGGCAAAGAACAACTTGTAGCATTTTTGGGAAAAGTTATCAAGGAGGTTGAACTTAAATATAATATTTTGGAAAAAAAGGTGTATGCTTTAGTTAAAGCATTAAAAGAATTCAGGACTTATGTGTTGCAGTCTCAGATAGTTTCTTATGTGCCTAACTCTATTATGAAGGATGTGTTGATTCAAAGTGATGTGGAAGGTAAAAGAGGAAAATGGATAACTAAGATCAAAGAATATGACTTAGATATCAAACCTATCAAATTGGCCAAAGGTCAATGTTTGGCAAAGCTGTTGGCAGAGTCAATTTTTCAAGCTTTGGGAATTAGTTTGCTGGAACCTTTAGATGAAGCTACTGATGAAAGCAATCAGAGCAGTAAAAAGACAACAATTAAATACAAGTTCCTGTGTTCTGATTGGTATAAGTATATTGTTCATTACTTATGTTTTTTCTCTTGCCCAACCACAATGAATATAATAAAATACAGAGCTCTTAAGCTCAAATAGCAGCCATATGTCATAATTGATGCTAAGTTATTTTGGAAGGATCCTGCTGGTATTTTGTTGTTGTGTTTGAGAGAAGGTGAATCAATGGAAGTTGTAAAAGAATATCATGAAAATCTATGTGGAGGCCATTATAGTTGGAAGGTTACTGCTCATAAAATCCTCAAATGAGGCTTTTACTGGCCCTCCTTGTTTTTTGATGTATACAGATTGGTTAGAAGCTGCCAGAAATGTCAATTTTTTTCATAAAAGAAAAGGTCGACTCCTCTACCTTTTCTCCCAGTGTTTTTTGAAGAACCCTTTAGGCAAAGGCGATTAGATTTTATTGGGGAAATCAATCCACCATCAAGTGGGAAGTTCAAGTGGATTCTAACTGCCACTGACTATTTTACAAAGTTGGTGGAGGCAATACCTACTAGAAAGGAAAATGATCAGGTAGCAATGAAGTTTCTAGAAGAAAACATCTTCAACAGGTTTGGGTGTCCAATCAAGATTGTAACTGATAATGCCCAGGTATTAAATTCAGTCAGATTCATTAATTTTTGTCAAACATATAATGCCATTCTATCTCATTCTACAGCATATCATCCTCAAGGGAATGGGCTAGCTGAATATTCCAACAAGACATTGGTTAAGACCTTGTAGAAGACAATTAATGAAAATCAGAAAAATTGGGATTCAAAATTGACATTTTCTCTTTGGAAAGTAAGAGTGACTACTAGAAGATCTACATGTAAGTCTCCTTATGAACTGGTTTATGGTACTCAAGATTTATTTCCTACTCAGTTTGCTAGACCAGTGATTTATTTTCTTCAAGAAGCAAAAGAAGATCCTAATGCGTTGGTGAGAAGGCTGAACAAGGTTATAGAATCAAGTGAGAGCAGGAACAAAGTCAGATAAAATTTGATCACCTACCAGGAAAAGATGAAGTCCATTTTTTATAGAAAATCAAAAGAGATTATTTTTCAAATTGAAGATTTAGTATTAAGATGGGCTACCAAAAGAGAAGAGAAGGGAAAGCATGGTAAATTTGATCCACTCTGGTATGGCCCATACAAGATTATTGAGGCTAGATCAAATAACACATTCATGTTGGAGAATCTTGATGGAGAAATAGTGGATCTTCCTTTGAATGGGCAGTATCTCAAACATTATTTCTAGCATTGAGATTTTATGGTCCACCATTGTACATATTCGGTTTTCTCATTGTTCATATTTCATCAAACAACATTTGACTCCATGCCCGAAGTGAAGGAACTAATCTGCAGTTCTTAGTGTTTTGTGGAAAAAAACACTATCCCTGAGTGGAGCCAGATGTTGTGGCTCATTTGCAATGTCTTTTATTTTAATTTTTTAAAAATACAAAAAAAATAGAAAATTATAAAAATGTATATTAAAGTACAAAATCTCTCATATTTTAGCATAAAGATGTAATATTTTGTATAAGTTTAAAGTTCAAAACTTTAAAATATTCATGAAGGTGGGTCCCAGCGCTTAGTGAATAAATGAGCAAGTTTGTGAGCGGGATCCAAAGATTTGTTGGGTAGGAGATAAAAGCAGCAACCTGCGGGCACATACAACACACGGGTTAATGAGGAGGGTGCCTCTGCAGTTGACCCTGTTGACTATGGGGCCAATCAAGATTTGCGGTCAGGATTAACTGCGGGGCCATGATCCCGATGAGCTCTTCGTACCTTTGAGGCCTCCCACAGTGACGTAAGTTGCTGGTTGGCAACAGCTATCAGCCATGTCTTGGTACTGTTTAACGGTATTTTGGCACATCAACTCAGCATTTAATTCATAATCCCCGCGCCGCCTATTTAAAATCAGTTCCTCTTTTCTCAAGATTATTATTGTCTCTCTATACTTGTAAATTTGATTGCGCCTATGTCTTCCACTATTATCCACCACCTTGTCATTGATCGCCACTCTAAGCAGAAATATGGCCAAGAATTCATCTCTTTATGGCTCATATAGTCATATTCCTCTCATGGACACTGAGAGGGATATCCGAGACAATGTCTGCTCTTTAGATCACCTCCAATTATATCAAAGGGTTTGTCTGAATGACAAAACATGTCCAATTTTCTCTGCCATAGAAAAAACAAGTGTACTTTTTGCATGTATTCCAAGAACGCACCTTCTTCCTGAGTTTGTGCACTGTCTAGTCTCTGTTATGTACCTAGGAAAATGCTTTGTAATGAATTGTCTAGGAGAGAATGTCTTACAAGTATCAGCCCTGTAATTCGTCAAGCCCTGTGTTACCCATAGTTAAAATCCTATGTCCAATTCAATTATGATTCATTGATAACACATTATGATAGTCTTGCAGGTCAATAATTCAATAAGTTTCTCTTTTTCCTGAAGCTAGATACGAAGCGATTTCTACCTGACAGCAAAAAATTCTCCATGGAAGTTTTAGACACAGAATTCTAACTAGTGCTGAGGTGTATTTCAAAGATATTAGGAAAATAAGACGACAACATAATTGACAAATCAGTTCTGGGAATGTTTGCATTGATGATGAAGCTAGGGGTAGTGTTGGATATTCCTTCATATTGGAAAGAAGTTGTCAATACTCAACTCATGAGTCTATCACTCACTAGGTCATTCAGGTTCCCCTCTCTTATCGTTTACCTCTTTTTGTATCAAAATGTGGAAGAATTCTTGCATTTGGGGTTAAATAACATGGATGTAAATAAAAAAGAGGCAGTCAATAGTGTTTTGGACTGATGTAGTAAGAGAAGAACAGAATGAGGAGGGTCTGTTTGATTTTTCAAATAAAATTATGTATACTGCATATAAAATCCTAAATGGGGTTTCTCCCCCATGCTTCTTGCCAAAGGCTCAAGAGTTCCTGTAGTTGGGAACAAATTGCAAGTTTGGAGATTGGTATGTTTTTTAATATTGTTCATAAATTAGACTTTATGGGGCTAGGGTAGAACCATATAGGCTTCCTATATTTGTGCCTATGAGATTATTTTCTTTAGATTTCATTAGGCATATTTTAAATCTTAACCAATTACATTTTGTACCTATGAAAAAGGGTCATATGTTTAAGCTACCTATGTCTGTGGGTTTGTTTATAATCAACATGATACAAGCAACTGATGAAGTAAATATGATGTTAGATGGAATGCACTTGCTGTTAGGAGATAAGTGGGCTTATGACCCCCATAAATTGATTTCAAATAGGAGAATTTAAAATGGTTATTCAGCATTTGTTCATGAAAGAAGACCTGACATAGAGAAGCTAGAAAATAAGGGTTTTGCAGGTTCTCTTGGCTTAAATATACAAACTCCTGTCATAACTGAGAAATCTAGCAAGAGGAGTAAAGAAGCAGTTTTTGATTCAGAAGATGCAAAGCAGAGAGCTGAAAAGAGAACAAAGTTCAATGAAGACTTAGCAGGTGCTCAACCTGATTTCTCACTTCAACTAGGTGATGAGAAAAATGTCCTAGCATCACCAAGAAGACATGTAGATGCTTAGGAGAAAGTACCCTTGATTAAAAAAGTATTTGCTCAGATTGCTGAAAGAAATCAAAAGATGAAGGCTACCATAGAGGCACAAGCTGAGTATCAAATAACTCTAGATCAAACAAGATTGCTAACTGCCATGGATCTTGAAAAAGATCAGTTTAATATTTCTCTTTCTCACCCTTCTGATATGACTATAGGGTCATCAAATAATTTCAATATTGTAAACTAATGCAATGGCTTTTAAGGCTGAGAACATGCTAGGGAAGGTCATCAAGCAACTGAAATTGGAGAAACCCAACTCCAGGGCTTTGACAACACAAAATGAAGAACTTAAGAAGATAATTGTAAAGATTGGAGTATGTTAGTGCCAGTCTTGTCATACTGCCATCAGTGATCAAAATATGCTCTTTTTCATTTTCATGGTAGGAGTCTCATACTATAAATTTTTATCACTCCATTAGGTCATGGATCCACTGATGGTTGGGGTCACTTCAGTTTTCCCTCATGAAAAATACTTGCTGGTTCTCGTCACTATGGTCTTCAGTCATGATTCATTCTCACTCTGCAGTTCATTTTATTAGGTCATAGGGTTTGGTATAATTAGGTTTTAGGGTTCCACCATAGTCAAATTGATGATGAAAGTATTAATAAATATCAGCAAAGACATGAGGATGCCAAATAAACTCAAATCATATTATCTGGAAAAGTCAAAGAGTTGTTCTTTTAAGCTTAATGTAATTTTCACCTCAAAACCATGTTTTGAGGTGAAAACAGGGTACTTTGTTTTTATTATCATTTCTTATGTAATTATATGTTTCCATATAATAAGTTGAACTTCAAAAGCTGCTATCTCCATAAAGCCAATGTTAGTTCCAGTCTTCGCAGCCTGTCATCATGGATTTTTACTATGTCTATTTTTCAGAGGTTTTTTGCACATGATTTTCAGTGCAAATCATATTCTAAGCATGTTCATCGGAAGAAGCTCAGAAAAATATTTCCAACGATATATCACACTACCGAAATCAGCTTCTGGATCGGAATATATGCCCAAATGAATAAATGACTTAAGAAGTACAGCTCTGCCCCTTTTTCCATTACTTCACTGGCCTTTAACTTTAGAAATCCTTAACTTTTTTTTGTATTTTTCCTTTACCGCAAAGTCCTTTTTTCTTTGTATTTCTGTCTCTTATAACCCCGATGCGATTACTTATCGCTGATGCAATCACATCGCAACATCTCTTATCGCATATCATGATTCCCTCCAACACTTAAATCTACATTCCTGTTCTCCACCGATGCGATATTCACACATCGAATATTGTATTTCCCGCAGCGCCGAACCCTGCCATCTCGCTTTCGCCGATGCGATAATCCTCCACCGCATCGCAGCGTCGCTTCATCCTCCAGTGATTCATCATTCACCACCAATGCGATCATCATTTCCATCACATCGCTCCATCTCCCATTGTGTCATTCTATCACCTATCGTTCCATCTCATTTCACCATCCTCCATCGCTCCATGGCTCATCGCATATCGTGATTTCCTCCGCTCGAAACATTCCCTCTCCTCTTCCATTTGCGATTGCGATTCCCTCTGCCGCACCACTTCTTTCAGCTCTGTTCTAAGGAAAAGGGGCTTTTCCCCGTTTAATGAGGCACATTTTTTTTATTTGTTTAAAATGGTTTTCTTCAGCAAAAAGGTTAAAAGGGGCAGGCATTCTGTTAAGGCCGTAAGTAATTGTGAATGCGGAGATCATTACGGCATCAACCATGAAACAACAACAAAGGATAAATGAGGGGGTAGGTCGGTTCCAGATTTGTTTTCTGTCCATTTGCTGGAGTAAATGCAACAAATGATACTTCTAGATGTTCAAAATGAATGAACAGTTTCATCTCTTTCAGAGGTATATTGTTGTGTTTTTTATCTTTAGGTTTTGGTTTGGGGGCAGGTGAAACAACTCCTCTTTTTACAGATTCACCCCCTAATGCTAGTGTATTTAATGTAATTTTTCAGTCATTTGTAGAGGTTGGAATAAATTGGGTGCTCTGAGCATAATTGTACATTATTTGTAAACAGTTTGGCAGGAAATTAATAAGATTTACAACTATTTTTATGGGATCCCTGTGATATGGAATTTTAGCACAGTTTCTTCTTTTGTAATCATTTATTAAATTTTTTATGTATGCCATCATTCATTCCATTGATTTCTGTTGAATGTTTTCAAGTTAGATGAGTAGAATCCATTGTTACAGTGCTCTGCCTTGGGAAATCATTCAATATTTTATGTTTTCTACTGTTTGAGAAGGATTCATCTCATATGCCCTCCTCATCTCCTACCAGTCTTAAAAACTTCCCATAATTAAGCCAAAGGTGCTAAATTTTATACCTACCTTGCTCCATAGAACACCCTGCATTTCTAATTTAATTTCCCAGACTTAAACTATTTAGCTCCATCTGATCTAGCAAACACCAACAAAATCTTTCAAAATATTTCGAGCTACTATACCTAGCCTAAAATACTTTTCCGCAGTCATCCTTGACTGAGATTTCTTACAGAGAGAGCCCTCTCCTTGCCTTGTAGGGCTAGCTACAAGGTTAAGCGTGGTTTGTGGTTGCCCTGGTTTTCCTCCCTTCAGACTGAGGTCAATCTAGGTGATAACATAGTGGCGACCATACTAGGGAAAGATATAAAAATAAAGACAGATCACCCCGGTAATATATTCCATATAAATTCTTGAACTTTGGATGATGAGTTTTAGAATTTTTTAGGCTGAAATAGAACATTGCAAAGTAAAAATTTCGAAATTTGAGCAAACTGGCTTCGATAAAATACATAAGGGCTAATCTTGATCCAAATCCTCCCCTTGTATTTGAAAATCCTAACCTTATTCTGAGAATAATCAGAAGACAATAAAGTTCAGTGAGCTCTAGACCTATTCTCAGATCCAATTCCTATCCCAGTGAGTGGTTGTTCACTGAAGACCTCCCTTTTGATGAGTATTTTGAGCTTTCTTTGTTTAGAACCAAATCTAAAACTGCCCTTGATGACACAGTTTTAGACCCGGAGTTTCTTGTAGATATTGAAGTTCAAAAGGCAAACAGATTAATTGACGACTATATCTTAAATTCTTTTCAATCATCTATTACTGCTACCAATATCCCCGAGCTTTCAAAATCATTAGAATCAGCATCCGCTACCCCAATTCATCAGTATTCCCATCAAGTTCTGAAGTCAATTCTCAGCTTCTATTTATACCTAACCTTCCCCTCCAACTTATCACCCCTACTTCTCCATCAACATCTCTCTTAAATCCTAGTAGTTCAAACGTTGTTTTAAATCCGCCTCGAGTCATGGCTGCTTGGTATGCACCCTTGGTTTTACCTCAGAATATGAATGATATGCCTGCTAATTACCAAAGTAAAATACCTCTTTTTGATGCCACTCAAAGAATTACAGTAGCAACATGTTGATAAAATGAATGAATTCTTTTACCTTCATGAGGTAGAGGTAGAAAATGTGACTCTGAGATTGTTTGCTCAAATCTTTGGAGGTGAAGTTCGAAAATGGTTCAGAGCCCTACTAGAATCTTCTATTCACACTTTGGTGGAGCTACATAGACAATTCCTAGACCGGTTGGAGGTAAAGAAAAACCCACTCCAAATTTTGTTTGAGTATGAAAATATCAACAGGAATGTGGGTGAAAGTGTACAATATTATTGTGTGAGGTTTAATGCAGTGTATAATGCTATTCTGGCCAACCTCAAACCCCCATGGGGTTAGCTTTGCTCAAATTTCCAGATGGTTTCGATGCTGACATGGCATATCAGTTACGAGAATGAGATCCTACCACACTTGAAGATATGCAGAAAAACATTGTAAGCGTAGAAGAAAATCTGCTGGCTAAAAGAGCACAGATGAGATATAAAAAGAGAGTAACTATAAAGGAGGAAGCATCTCCTTCAGATAATAAGATGGATACTTTGATCTGAATGGTGGAGAATATGGTTGAACATTTGAATATTTTAGATAGACCCGAAACACCAATCAGGAATCCAAATTTCAGAGGACAGCAGCAGCCCCAATTTCGAATCAAGTAGAGGGAACATATAATGAAAGACCAAACAACACAACAACAGCATATCAGAACTCCTTTGTAGAAAAATTATGTTCAGGGAATGGAAGCAGATGATGATGATGATCCGATAGTTGAAGTAAATCATTTTTTTCACTGCTGACGGTATGCCCATTTTCCTGACAGAAGATGAAGAATATGCAGTGGTTCTAGATACTCAAAGAGATGAAGATTTCATATTGGCAAATGACGTAGTTTTAGAGGAAGATTCTGATGATTATCAATGAGGATATATGAATGCTTTGACAGCACAACAAAATCAGTATTCTTTAAGGAGTAGAGATGTGCTAATCAATCCCATTCAGAAAAGGAAAGAGTTGCTATCAAAGAATGACTCCTTAAACATTAAGAGGAAAGGGAAATAACCTGCTGATCCGACTTCCAGCAAAGTACCCTTGAAAAATAACATTTCAAATGAGAAGAATAATCAGCCAAGTGTAGCGAAGGAGAAAGTGGAGAAGAAAGATATTTCCGTCAAAGAGGTAGAAAAAGTTTCATCTTTTAATTTAGAAAATGAAATTGCTAAGTTGAAGGTGTCCATTCCCTTAGTTGATTTGGTGAAGAATAACACTTATAAACATCAGGTATCCATAATTTTGCAAATAGACCCTATGTTAGATATGGTAAATGTTGAACATGATCATCCTGAACTCATATTTGGTCTCGTCATAGAAGGTCATTCTGAAGATAATGAAGTCCCTCCCTTTTACCTGAGTCTTAGATTTCATGAGTACATTTTACACAATGCTATGTTGTATTTTAGAGCTTCTCACAATTTGATGCCTAAAACCATTATGGAGAAGTTGGGTCTTGATATTACCCTCAAATACCATGATATGTATTCCTTTGACTGCGGTAGGGTCAGTTGTATTAGTATTATCAAAGACTTGGTAGTATATTTAGATCAAATCCCAGCCAAGAATGTATTGATGGATGTGGTTGTTGCTGACATTCCACCACAGTTTGGTATGCTTTTGTCCAGATTATGGGGTGCAAAACTTAAGGAAACTATACAACTTGATTTCTCTTATGCTACCATTCTCGTGTTCGGTCAATTGAGAAAGCTATACAGGGAGAAGAAAATGAAATATATGATCACTAGCAAAGAGAAGCCAATTAATCATCCAATAAATGTTGTACATACAGATTTAGAATCATTTATACTATATTCAGATAGTGGCTTGAATGATGAAGATGTTCAGTTGGTAGAAGTAGATGAGGTACTAGAAATTTCAGAGAAATTTAGGGAAGTCCTTAAACAGGAAAAAGAAAAAGTAGCAAGCCTTTATGATATTTCCACCTTCCAGCAGCAAAAGGATAGTGAACAGTAGAAAAATGAAAAGATTAGTCAAGGTAAGGTAGAGAAAGAGAGAAAATTTAAGCATCTAGAAGAGGAGGAAGGCCTTTGGAGCATGGATTTTTATGGAGCTGTTGGTAACGACAGTGCTAGTATAGGAATATGGATTCGAAGCCCTGTCTTCCAGCTTGACAGAGTTCCCAGTAATGTTAGAGCATGTGCTTATAAGTTGGCTTTTGACTACTCTAACAATGAAGCAGAGTATGAAACTTTGACTGCAGGTCTTGAAATTTTGAAGAAGTTAAATGCAAAAAGGATTTCTGTCTATGGAGATTCAGAGTTGGTAATCAAACAGGTAAAAGGAGAGTATCAAGAAAAGCATCCATGATTGAGAGCCTATAGAAATGCGGTCCTAGACATCTTGAGAATGTTTTCTGAATATTCTTTGATATCAATACCCTGAATTCAAAATCTTATTGTAGATTCACTCGCCACTGCTGCAAGCAATTTGAAGATTCCAATGAACTCCAACAACAAATTTGAAATTCATGTCAAACATCAGCCTACTGTTTTGGATAATTTAAGGTATTGGCAAGTGTTTTTGGATGACAACAAAATCAATGCTTTTTTGCAGAATGAAGGAAAATTAAAGGATGCTTCCATAGATGGTGATTATGATACCAATGAACAAGAGATTGAAGAAAATTAGATGGACGTATTGCAACTGAAAGATAATGTTATTCCTAGAGGTCTCATACCTTTAGAGGAGCTTTTTGATCAAGATATGTTGCAAGAAAGCTGAGCTTGGTGCCTACTGATAAAGGAGTTGAAGATGTCAATCTTGGAACAAATGACAAGCCTAAGTTTGTGAAGTTATCAAAAGCATTGTCTCCCGAGGTAAAAGGCCAGTATGTTAAATTACTTTCTGAATTTTCTGATGTGTTTGCGTGGGATTATTCAGATTTGAAGGTATATGACAAAAATATAATTCAGGAAACTATTCCTGTCAAACTGGATTAGAAGCCATTTATACATAAGCTAAGAAGGATCAATCCAAAGTTGCTTCAATTTATTGAAAAATAGGTAAATAGATTGTTCAAAGCTGGTATCATTGTGCTAATTAGATTTCGAATTTAGTCCCGGTATGCAAAAATACAGGAGAAATAAGGTTGTGCATATATTTATGGAATCTTAATAAAATATCCTTAAAGGATAACTATCCACTTTCGAAGATGGATCATATTCTGCAAAGAGTAGTTGGAGCATTGTGGATGTCACTACTCGATGGTTACTTAGGCTATAATCAGATCTTGGTGCATGAAAAATACCAAGGAAAAACTACTTTTACGACATTTTGGGGAACTTTTCAGTATGCGAAAATGCCATTCTGATTGAAGAATGTTGGAGCCACTTTTCAGTGAGCAATGGACATCGCTTTTGCTAATGAGAAGGATGTTTTTCTAGTTGTTTATTTAGATGATTTGACAGTATTTTCTAGTTCTGATGATGAACACCTAGACCACTTGAATATTGTATTTCAGAGATGTAGAAAGTTTGGGATTTCTCTCAACTCGAAGAAAATTCTGTTTGCTATGGATGAGGGCAAGCTTCTTGGTCATATTATTTCTAAAGACGATATCTGCATTGATCCTTCAATAGCGAAGGAAATTCAGCACATAGATTTTCCATGTAACAAAAAGGAGTTTCAGACATTTAATGGTAAGATGAACTTGTTACGCAGATTTATACCCAATTTAGCGGAACATTTACGATAAATTACTAATATGTTGAAAAAGGATAGCACTATAAAATGGAGTGAGGATGTTATGAAGTCATTTCATTTGGTAAAGTTTGATTTTTCCAAAGCACCAGTCTTGATTAGTCCTGATTACACTCAATATTTCATTATATTTTCATTTGCATCGGAGCATACCATGGCTGTTGTATTGATGCAAAAGAGAGATCAGATTGAGTAGCCCATTGCCTTTTTCATTAGGACTATTCGAGATGCGGCCTTGTGGTATAATATCATTGAAAAAAAATCATTTGTTCTTATAAAAGAATTAAAGGATTTCATAGTGTACATTCTTCATTCACACACCATAGCATATGTTCCTAATGTAGCAATAAAAGATGTTCTGGTGCAAACTGATCCGAAGGGAAGAAGAGGTAAGTGGATAGCAGCAATGTTGGAATATGATTTGGAGATTAAACCCGCAAAGTTAATCAAAGGACAAGGCTTGGAAAAACTAATGGCACAATCAAAACTACATGCCCTGCACATAAATCTCATAGCAGCAATGTCGAAGGATGAGGATGATGGTTCGCTTATTCCAGTTTCAGAAATTTTTCTCCAATCTCCATGGTATTCAAACATAGTTTATGTTCTTCAGCATCTTTCGCCACCTCTAGGGATGTCTAGAAGAAAAGGTAGATCACTAAAACTCATGTCTTCTAAATTCTGTATTTTAAACAGTGCTCTTTATTGGAAAGATCCGGGAGGTATTCTGCTTAATTTTGGTTGAACACGAGGCTCAGCAGGCGATGCATGACTTTCATAAAGGTGATTGTGGTGGTCATTTGTGTTGGAAAACAACAACTAACAAAGTATTGAGAGAAGGATATTTTTGGCTGACTCAATTTTCAGATTTGTATAAAATAGTGATGAGTTGCCATGAATGTCAAGTTTTTCAAGGAAAAAAAATCTGCTTCCTCTTCCTTTGAAACCAGTTCAAGTAAATTCACCTTTCTAGTAGTGGGGACTTGATTTCATAGGGGAAATCCATCTCAAATCATCAACACAACATCGATGGATCTTGATAGCTACCGATTATTTCACCAAATGGATTGAGGCCATTCCAGCAAGGCAGGCCACGAATACGGTAATTATTCAATTTTTAGAATCAAATATTTTGTCTCATTTTGGTTTCCCTCACAAGATCATAACAGATAATGCAGCGTAATTTAAATCCAAGAATATGGTGGAGTTCTGCCATAAGTACAATATTATACTGGGCCATTCAACAGCATACTACCCGCAGGTAACGGATTGGCAGAGTCATAAAATAAGACTTTGATGAATATAATCAAGAAAATGTTGGAAGCGAATAAGAAGAATTGGCATCGAAAACTTGTTTACGCATTATGGGCCGACAGAGTTACTAGCAAGAAATCCATAGGTATGTCACCATTCGAATTGGTTTATGGCACTGATTCAGTATTTCCTACATCACTTACAGTTCTGGTCATGAGATTACTACAAGAAGCTAGCAGCGAAGAGGATGATATTCATTGAAGGATCAATCAAATGGTCCACCTTCAGCAAGCAAGGGAAGAAGTTTCTCAAAACAATTTCCAGTTGCAGGAAAAAATAAAGAAGATTTATGATCGCAAAACCAAAGCAGAAAAATTTTAGTTAGAAGATGTGGTGCTGAGATGGGATGCATGAAATGAGGAAAAAGGAAAGCATGGTAAGTTTGATAACCTATGGAAAGGACCATATAATATTTCAGCATATAGAGGACAGAACGCTTTTCTGCTCATAGAGATGGATGGTCAAAATTTCCCAGGAGGGCCAGTGAATGGTAGGCTCTTGAAGCACTACTAATTTTAAGATGATTCTCTAAAATTATGTCACAGTCATTGTACATACCATATTAATTTTTGGTAATATTTCAAGTACATAGTCATTGAAGCTTGGGGCCCAAAGTGAAGGCTATAAAACTTGAATGATATGTGTAAGGTTTGCCGTTTTGATTTATTTTACAGTCACAGTTTGAGTCATGAGTTAGTTTGCATTATGTCAGTTTTCAGTATTTGAAGTATTTTGACTGTATTTCCTAATGGATAAGGCTACTAGGTCTACGATGTTCTTGGCACCTCCAAGGAGCTACCATCCCCATTGGAGCCAATGTTAGTGCCAGTATTTTCATACTGCAATCAGTGATCAAAATCTTCTCTTTTGCATTTGCATAGTAGGAGTCTCATACTATAAATTTTTATCACTCCATTAGGTCATGGATCCACTAATGGTTGGGGTCACTTCAGTTTTCCCTCATGAAAAATACTTGTTGGTTCTCCTTTCTATGGTCTTCAGTCATGATTCATTCTCACTCTACAGTTCATTTTATTAGGTCATAGGGTTTGGTCTCATTAGGTTTTAGGGTTCCACCATAGTCAAATTGATGATGAAATTATCAATAAATATCAACAAGGACATGAGGATGCCAAATAAACTCAAAGCATAGTATCTGGAAAAGTCAAAGAGTTGTTCTTTTAAGCTTAATGTAATTTTCACCTCAAAACCATGTTTTGAGGTGAAAACAAGGTAATTTGTTTTTATTATCATTTCTTATGTAATTATATATTTCCATCTGTAATAAGTTGAACTTCAAAAGCTGCTATCTCCATAAAGCCAATGTTAGTTCCAGTCTTCGCAGCCTACCATCATGGGATTTTAGTTTGTCTATTTTTCAGAGGTGTTCTGCACATGAGTTTCAGTGAAAATCATATTCTAAGCATGTTCATCAGAAGCAGCTCAAAAAGATCTTTCCAACAATATATCACACTCCTGAAATCAGCTTCTGGATCGGAATATATGCACAGATGAATAAATGACTTAAGAAGTACAGCTCTGCCCCTTTTTCCAATACTTCATTGGCCTTTAAATTTAAAAATCCTTACCTTTTTTCTATATTTTTCCTTTACTGTAAAGTCCTTTTTTCTTTGTATTTCCATCTCCTACAACCTCAATGCGATTTCTCATCACCGATGCGATCGCATCGTAGCATCGCTTATCACATATCGCGATTCCCTCTAGCACTTAACTCTGCATTCCCATTCTCCGCTGATGCGATAATCGTGCATCGCATATCATATTTCTCGCAGCGCCGAACCCTGCCATCTCGCTTCCACCTATGTGATAATCCTCCATCGCATCACAACGTCGCTTCATCCTCCATCGCTTCATCATTCACCGTTGATGCAATCATCATTTCCATCGCATCGCTCCATCTCCCATCGCATCATTCTATCACCCATCATTCCTTCGCATTGCACCATCCTCCATCGCTCCATTTCTCATCGCATATCGCGATTTCATCTGCCTAGAAAATTCTCGCTCCTCTTCCATTTGCGATTACGATTCCCTCGGGCCCACCGCTTCTTTCTGCTCTATTCTAAGGAAAAGGGGATTTTCTCCATTCAATGAGGCACATTTGTTTTATTTGTTTAAAAGGGTTTGCTTCAACAAAAAGGTTAAAATGGGCGGCCATTCTGTTAAGGCCGTAAGTAATTCTGAAATCAGAGATCATTACGGGATCAACCACGAAACAATAACAAATGATAAATGAGGGGGCCGGACAGTTCCAGATTTGTTTTCTTTCCATTTTCTGGAGTAAATGCAATAGATGATACTTCTATATGGTCGAAACGAACAAATAATTTCCTCTCTTTCAGAGGTATATTGTTGGGTTTTTCTATCTTCAGGTTTTGGTTTGGGGGCAGGGTAAACAACTCCTCTTTTTATGGATTCGCCCCCTGAGGCTAGTCTATTTAATGTAATTTTTCAGTCGTTTATAGAGGTTGGAATCAATTGGGTGCACTGAGCTTAATTGTACATTATTTGTAAATAATTTGGCAGGAAATTAATAAGATTTGCAGTTATTTTTATGGGATCCTTGTGGTATGGAATTTTAGCAATGTTTCTTCTTTTGTAATCATTTGTTAAATGTTTTATGTATTCCATCATTCTTTCCATTGATTTATGTTGAATGTTATCAAGTTAGATGGGTAGAAATTATTGTTATAGTGCTCTACCTTGGGAAATCATTCAATATTTTATGTTTTCTACTGTTTGAGAAGGATTCATCTCATATTCCCCCCTCATCTCCTCACAAATCTTAAACACTTCACATCATTAAGCCAAAGGTGCTAAATTTTATGCCTACCTTGCCCCATAGAGCACCCTGCATTTCTGATTTAATTTCCCAGACTTAAACTGTTTAGCTCCATCTGATCCAGAAAACACCAACAAAATCTATCAAAACCTTTCGAGCTACTATACCTAGCCTAAAATATTTTTCCACAGTCATCCTTGACTGAGATTTCTTACGGAGAGAACCCTCTCCATGCCTTGTAGGGCTAGCTACAAGGTTAAGTGTGGTTTTTGGTTACCCTGGTTTGCCTCCCTTCAGCTTGAGGTCAATCTAGGTGATAACATAGTAGATCCAAATGACATGTCTTATGTGCATAAGTTGCTACAAAGTGCAGAATCACAGATTTTTGTGTTGAAGAAAAAGTTGAAGTTACCTATAGGAGAGCATTCTATGGCAGAAAAGGTGGCAGAAGTGGAAAGTGA
Source organism: Pinus albicaulis (assembly GCA_034641835.2). Lineage (NCBI taxonomy): Eukaryota > Viridiplantae > Streptophyta > Pinopsida > Pinales > Pinaceae > Pinus > Pinus albicaulis. Next base: position 167,965 of record JAXQQM020085662.1, on the reverse strand, counting down.
GAAAGAGCACCTTCTTCAACAGCTCTTACAGAAAGAAGAATAAATTACCAACTTGAAGGAAACTATGTTGTCATTACAGAATCAGATTGATTCTCATTCTTTCACTATCATTTTTCCATCCGGAAATGATGATCCAGCATCACATATATCTCAATTGAATACTGAACTGAAGATGGCAGAGAGATATCTCAAAAGGGCACAAAGTTATCTAGAGACAATAACAAAGATAATGCAAGCCAAAGATGGGGAAATTAATAAATACAGGACAGATTTCCAAACAACTAATGCTGAGATTAAAAGTCTAAAGGAAAAATTGAAGGGAAATATATCTCTGATACAGGCTAAAGACATCATCTGGAATGATATCATTGAAGAGATGAAAACAGCTTGGGGATCTCTGACTATTGTATCAGAAGAAATAATAATTATCAGATATTTCAAGGAGCAGGTTATGGTAGACAAGAAGAAGACTATTAACAGAGCTATTTGGGAAAATAAATTTATTGATTTCATTGATTCGAAGACTGATCAGGAGTTAGAGGAGAATGAGATTAAAGATATAATTCTATATGTTTTAGATATTAATAAATTGATTGTTAAAAATGATTGCAGGAAGACCATAAAAAAGAAGTTGACAGAGATTAAGGAAGCAGTAAACAAATTTGAAAATCTATATGACAAAAGAGCCATGGCCAGATTTCCATCATGCTGGGGCCTTGGAGGCAGTATTTTATCATGGGACTCTTATGAACCACTACTGGTATTAGAAAAAAGCAAGGTGGATAACACTCATGAGAAGACTCATATTTTAAAAGGAGAAACAGTTATTAACTTTCTTCAGAGGCATTTTCAGCTATTATGGTTGGTAAAGACCTTGTTTACAAAGAGGCCAACATTCAACAAGATCACTACCTTTAGGTTGGAGTACCACAGGCTGATTAACTCACCTAAGACAAACATTGAAGTGTGGAAGAAATGTAGAGCCTCGATGACTGTTCTACCTAAGGATGCCTCAACTTCAAAGAAAGACAAGTCAGTAGATCAGGAAAACACAACAGCAACTAGACCAATTCATATTTGGCAAATAGATTAGGATTTAAGTTTTATTTTATCTCTGTTAAGAGAATGTAATTGTAATAAGAAATTTCAATGATATAGGTAGTTTAAGAAGTTTCAAGTAGTTTTAGGAGTTAGGAGTAGTTTCAGTAGTTTCAAACTGCTTTACATTATATTTAAAGAGAAAGAATTGAAAGGAAAAGGTTCCGAGTTTTGGACCTTTGGACCACTACAAATTTTGTACTCAATTTTCAGATGATTAATGAATGAAGATCAAGATTCTTGCATTTGTTGTTATTGATATGTTTTCCAGTTTCCATTCTGTATTCTCTTTCTATGAATAAAATGAAGTAATGAAGTTGCAGGTCTATTTTTACATATGTGAATAAGAGTTAAATATTCTTAATGGGTGCTCCTTCATTTTAACTATTCCACTGTCTTAAAATTCTTTTGAAGTTTAAAGTGATAGATTTTGTTTATTAGGATATCAGTTTTGGCTTCCTTCCTTCATGTTCCTCGTATCACTCCATTTAATATCAGCAGATAATGACATTTTGAAGCACTTGTCGCATCTAATTCTTGAGGGTTTAATAATAAATCTCTAAAGGTGATTAAGCAAAAACCATTTGATATAATATTTCTGTGGCATATATATATAAATGTCTTGAGCACTGATTCCTTACCATAGCCAAGGGATTGTTTCTTAAGATACAACAGACTCTATATCCATTTCCACTTTGGGTCAGATCAATTTATTGCTCAAATTTACTTTTTCTTCCTCGAAACATAAGTAATCTAGAAATACCATCGCATTCGTAAAAATCCCTTTTTTCACAGAAGCATCTTAATCGAAAGTTTCAAATATTTCAGATACTTACATCACATTCCTTTGAAGAATATTCATTCTACTTCATTATAGGAAAAAATCTAGTCTACTGCGAACTCAATAACGAATCCTCCTAATATACTATCAATCCAGAAATCGACAACCATTGAGATCCTATTTTTTGTTCTCTTGAGTTGTTGTATCAACCTAGGAGTCCACGTCATAGGTTCATCGTTCTTAAAATAGTACTTTCTTTTGGCTAACCTTGATATCCACTCATACAACTCACTAGGAAAGGAGTTGCATAAAATTTCATACCACTCTGTGAAAATATACCTCTGTAACCACAATTTAGATGTTAAATAAGGATTTCTATTTTCATTATCTGCAAAATCTCGCTCTTTCAGGACTAGTCAATCTTGAATTTCCTTCTTCAACGAGTGCCACATCTACATATCCCTCAAATAGATATCAGTCCCAATAAAAACCCCATTTTTTGTCTTGATTTGCGATGAACCAGGTTTAGACTATAATGTGCACCAAAAAAACCCTCAATCATTGGTGCTTTTGGTAATGACCTACAAGAAAGTTACAGTCTCACCCGAAGCAACTATTGGAAGGTGCAGAACTAGGTTTCTGCATCCTTGAGTGACTAGGGGATGTGGTATTTCTCTATTATCTTCCTCTTAACACTTATCATACATACATTACCTCGACACATCCCATTCATAATAGAAAAAATTCATATAATATCATAAAGAAATAATGTGTTGATATAACATGCAACTATAATAACTACACAAAAACATGTATTAAGAAAATATGAAAAACACATAAGAATTCCAGAATATCATCCAAAACTACTTCTTTATTAATATGGATCTTTGAGTACAAACAGTTCTTCGACCTGCACACTAAGTTGCAGGTGGTTTGCGCACTAAGATGTAGATTCTTCCCAGGTCTCTGCACACTAAGCTGCAGAGCCTTCCCTTCACTACAGACTACAGATCACAACTAGACCTTAACCATCTATCATCTCATGATTCATTGATTGATCTTGTTGTCACTTAGAAAAAGTGAAACATCATTTGACATTGTCTTAGGGGTTCATTTGTCAAAGGTATGGTCATAGAGTTCATTTGTCATTAGTTGGTAAAGGAAAAATTTAAATTTTTTCTTATTAGCCTATCCTAAGGTCCAAACCAACCCCCATTCAAGTATTTCCATGTCACATCAGTCACTTTTTCCTGACATATTCCATTTCCCAAGATTATAAATTCAAAAAGGTCATTTTGGCCAAGATTTCCTATTTTCGTAGCGAATTGCACAGTAAAAACACAGTTTTCGCTACAAATCTGTTGATACTTTTGTAGCGAAACTGCCAGGAAATACACTAAGTACGCTACGAAAAGAGGTATTCCTTTCTGTCTTTTTAAATCAGGTGCTAGGTGTTAGTTAATGATTGGAACTGTTAGGGTGAGTGTCATGCGAGTCAGTTAGGGTTAAGTCAAAGTACAATGGTCATGTATGATGTCATCACTTCTATTTTTAGCATGTATGAGTCATGATGAAGGCTTGAGTTGTCATCTAAACTTTAAAATCTTTCCCAATTGAGTCTCTATCATTCCCCACTTCATCTTTGCATGCTATTGAGCTCTGGAGATATGTTTCACCCAGCCAAGCTAGTTGCTGGCATTTTCAAGCAATTGATGGTGTCATTGATCGAGAGAGTAAGAGAAGGTATAAAAGCACAATGGCTGCAAAGAGGAAAACCAAAAAAGGAGGCCATTGTCTCAGATATGAGCCATCAGACATGAATTGTTGAATGAAGACCCAACTTCCTTAGAATTTTTCAAAAGAACTGGGTGTTTGCAGTTTTTCCAAAGATTGCAAGGATGCCATGTGCAGGTTTCTAAGGAGTTTTCCATTAGTTTAAATGGGACAACTTCAAAGGTGGAATTTTGAACTTTACAGTAACTCCAGAAACCATTGCAGCAGCAATAGGAATTCCTAGAGGAGGAGAAAAATGATTCAAAGGATTCAAGTTCACCATGCAGGAATGTAAGGAATTTATCAAGCAAGAGCATAGTGAGTTTGGTCTCACAAATGCCATCCCAAGGAGCTACATGAAAGAAAACTTCTCAAAGTTGTTGCTAATCATTCATAAATACTTCACTTGTGAAGGGAGGTACCATATGGTTTACTCATACCATTTCAGGCTTCTACTACATTTTATTGGTAAGAGGTCTCTCGATTTACCTTTTTACTTATACATAAGCTTAGCCAGAATGTCAGATAAAGTTCAAGCTAAATTTGAAGGAAATGAAACCTCACTTTTTCATCATGGTTTAATCAAGTTGTTGGTTTTAGAATAGTTAAAATGATTAGGAGGAGATTGGTCATCTTTTCTGTTTATTAGTGGGTTTGAATTGGATGCCATCACCCCTAAAATAACTTTTAAACCTAGAGGTATACCATCACCTTCAGTGGTAGAGAAAAGTGACCCTTTAGTGGCAGAGAAAATTGAACCAGTAATCATGGAAATAGAGCCATTGCAGAAAGTTGATACACCTGTTGTTACACCTGCAAAACAAAAGCCAACATTGAGCAAACATGGCAAAAAGGGGGTTACAAGAAGCCAAACAGTGGCTAAGGGTATCTTAGAAGACATTCTTCATGCTATTGATATTTAGGAAACTCCCATAGTCCAAGATGAAGATATAGATGAGGGAGGAAATAAGCTCAAGAAAGCCAAATCATCTAAGAAGTTAAAGTTTGAGGGTGAAGATGCAGGATTCATGTTTCAGACTAGGAAACCAATGACAAGACATGCCAGAAAGGCCTTGGAAAGAAGTAAAGAAGCTCAAAAGGTCACTGAAACTATCCAACCACCACCAAGCATCATTGAAATCTCATCACCTACAAAAGAAGATATAGTCATCAAGCAAAAGAAAGGAAAGGAGAAAAACATTGAAAAAATAGAGATTGAGGTCCTTAAGGAGCAGTTGAAGTTAGCAAATCATGAAATATCAATCTTGAAGAAAGAAGAAAGGAAACATAATTTTCAGAAGGTGCAGTTTGAGAAAATGAAAGAAGTTTGGGAAGAGCAGGTTCATAGTGTGTCAAAGACCTTAGATAACACACAGCAATTGATCAAATGGACTCAGCCATTGAGAGGAGAGGTGAAGCATATCATAAAAATGAACCTGCACTTGAAATCTAGGAACAAAAAACTGAAGGACTAATTCAAAGACCTCCAAGAGTAGTTAGAATTGATCCATGAGGAGTTGGATAAGAAGGGCTTAAAGATGACTGTGGTTGAGGAGCCCATAGCTAAACTTATCAATAATGAAGACGAAACACCTCAAGAGTCTTAATATGAGTTTTATTATGTTTTAGAAGGCTTATGGCATGTTGAAGACCAATTTTTTGTAGCTGTCGGTAATTTTTTTGGGACGATGTTAAAATCTGAAATTTCTGCAGTTTTTCATAGTTTCATAGCATTTCCTAGGCTTAAAGCCATGAAAACGCTACGAAAATTTTTGTAGCAGCTTATTTGTTTCCAACAACACTTTTTGTAGTTTTCAAGGAGGGATTTTAATCATGATGAGGTGTCATGTCAAGAACCGACACTCCTTCTAGCACCATAAATGTTGATGGTGCTGGAACCAATAACATTCATGGGATCTCCCCGATATGAAGTGTCAATTAGAGCTCACACCATTTTGTCTAGGAGTCCCATCCAGAATAAAGGCTCAGTTTTATTATTCTTAAATATATTCCTTGACTCTTGCTATCAAAAAGAGAGAGAGAGAGAGTGATGCAGATGTGGTTTCGAAAAGCATGGGGGGTCTACCTGGTGAATTTCTGATTGCAAGTGTGTCGACTTTATTCAGCTGCAAAGGGGGAGAGAGAGATAGGTAATATTACCACCAAAAAGAGACACACACGAATTGAAGGATTTCGTCTAACATTGGGCGGAATATTCCATAAAGGATGCGACACACATTACACACAACAATTTGAGAGATATTTGTCTAACATCCTCCGGAATAGTCCACAAGGATGGGATAAAAATTACACACATAGAAATTTGGGAAGGATTTTTCTAATATCATGTGGAATAGTCCTGGCTTCTATTATTAAGTAAAATTTCCAACATACATATGTACAATGAACATCACTAGCTTCAATAGTGGAGCGTTGGAGCCACTCCTTGCTCCACAAAATAACTATCTTATCTCTCTATTGCTTTGCTAGTCGAGCCAAGGTGAAAATTCCTTTGCTAATACAATGAGGGAGTATATATAACCAAGGGTGCCTCTTTGAATATTGTCATGACTATTTGACTTCCACGAATTTTTTACTTACATGACTCATTAGATTCATGTGTGTCCTTTAAAATTCCACTTTACGATACATTTTGAGTATAATATACATGATGTACAATGGTGATGTGGCATATGACCTCTCATGACATGACATGGAATTGCTGACATGGAATTCTTGATAACATGGAAATTTCAAGTCATTTCTACTATGGAAAACTAATTATCTTCAAGAAAGAGATTCCATTTCTCCTCTACTTGCCTTGGTGACAAGGAGTCTTCAATGATCTCATGTCTTGGATGGTGGTTACAAATTTATACCCTTTTTCTTTTTACGATCAATCATCTTATTAGACCTGCTATAAAAACATATTCAAGCATGTTTCCCTCCTTCTTCTGTGCCCTTATCATATGGCCATAACATGATAAAATACCAATTAATGAAATTCAGTCATGATGAGACAACATGAATATGAAAATCCCTAGCCTAAGATGGTGCATTATAATGCATGAAAATAGCTCGAGGAAAGTGACAAGTTGGACAAAGAGTCTTAGTAACTATGTATGTATGCAATTCTAGCAGGAAAGGGGAAGTCTTGAGCATTGAGACTATGCAGTGGATAGGTTAGGTTGGGCTAAGGGAAATCACTACAGAGTTTCTAGAGTTAGTGAGGACATGCTACAAGGACAAGGTCCAGGAAGGCCTATTGTGCAGTTATGGAGGTCGTGGAGGCCAGTATGACTTCACAATGTGCAACTATAAGGCTCAAAGGATGATATTTTTTCTTAAAGTTGTGAAGTGCATATTTGAGCCCAGGTTGGAGGCCATAAGTGCGCAATTATGGTGATCATGGTTGAGGCTTGGTTATAATAACTACACAATGAAGTAATCTTGGGAAGCGAGTCTTGGGCACAAGGAAGTGTCAAGCAATAAGGTCACAACTATAGGAATGATATTGTGTAGTGCGCAACTCAAAGGATGTAGAGTGAAGCTAAGTTGCTAGGTCGGGAAGTTCTACGAAGAATGGCTAAGTGCGGGACTAGTGGGATCAGTGAACAATGATGTGATTTGACTGTTTTCACACACTTATCATATTTTGATGACCCAATCAACATATATCATTAATGACACATTAAAAAATCAGTTTCCTCCATGCGAAAATGTTACAACTAGTTATGACAAGTGTGAAACCAAATATATAATTTAAGATGACTGTGATGACACTCATGTGAGAGTGTTCAAAACTTTGGAAATGAGTGTGATCGGTACTTACAAGGTTAGAAAAAATGATTTTCACAAAGGTGACCTCTCAGAACCATCAGAATAAGCTAATACACAAGATGCGACAACCAATAAGTCAAACTATGACACTTTTCATACTTTGCAAAAGGTATCACAATACTGTGAGAAAAGCGATAGAACAAACTTGAAAGTTTGAGACAACAACGAACAAAACCAAAGAAGGATCTGCAAGTTTTGTATAGGCCAATATTTTGGAGGGTGTTGTAGTAGGCACAACAGGCTGGAACTATGGTATGGTGCTAGTGAGTTTCTTCTGGGTCACGTGATGTATTCCTTTGAAATAATTCATAGATTTAACATGGAGAAAGGAAAGCCTATGGACAAAAATCTAGCTACAAATAGGAGGAAGGAGAGTGATTCTTTAGGAGAGGCAGTAGATGGTACCATTTACAGACAAATTGCAGGAACCTTGATGTATCTGGTGTACACAGGGCCTGACATATGCAATGTAGTTAATCAATTGATTCAAGCAATGGTTAAGCCTACAAAAATTTATTTGAAGGAAACAAAGCGTGTGTTTAGGTACCTCAGAGGCAAAAACAAGTATACGTTATGGTAAAATAGGATAAAGGGAGTGAAGCTCTAAGGCTTCACTGATGCAGATTGGGTAGGGAATCGAACAAATAAGAAAATCACTTTAGGCGTTATCTTCAATACTGGGTTTGCAACTATTTCCTAGTATAGCAGGAAACAGAGGTCTGTGGCACTGAGCGCAACATAGACTGAATACATGGTTGTAATTTAAGTAGCATGTAGACCATATGGATGAGGAAAATACTTGTGGGTATTTTCGATGAAGAGATGGATAAAAACATGATTTATTGTCACAATCGGAGTTGTATTAAAATCTCTGAGAATCTTGTATTTCGTGAAAGGTCCAAACACATTGATATCAGGTACCATCACTTGCGGGATTGTGTCCACAGGAGAATTATGATACTACAGTACATTCCAATTAAGGAGCGGGATGCATATTGCTTGACAAAGGCATTATCAAGAGGAAACTTTAAATTTCATAGGTGCAAGATAGGGGTGGTGAAAAATCCCTTTCTTTCTAAGAGGGAGTATTATAAATTGTAGCAAGAAAGGTTAAATTTGACTTGTGCCTTAGCAAAATTTAGAAGTTTGGTTTTCCACATCAACACGATGACTTTGATGGAATTTAGCTAGAGTGACATGCCCTTGTCTACTAGTTAACTCAGCAAATTTCAGTTAGAGGCTTGGAGTAGATTTGTGCATGTAGTGATTGCTAAAATTTAGCAATCTAGTTTAGTTATTTTCACTTGAACTCGGTTAACTGAGCTCAAGTCCTAAGTTGAGTGAGTAGAAGTTTAGTTGAGTAGTATAAATTTTGTTAACTAAGTGATCTTTCAAATAAACTAGTCAATCAACTAAAAATAGCCCACACATGCATAGAATTTGAATTGCCTAGTTGGACTGGAAGAAAAAGCACATTGTATTTATCAAATACATAACCTCAGAGGCACAACCGAGTATGCGTTATGGTACAAGAGGATAAAGGAAGTGAATCTTTAAGGCTTCACTGATAAATATTAGGTAGGGAGTTGAAGGAATAGGAAAATTACTTCACGTGTTATCTTCAGTGTTGGGTCTGCAACTATTTCCTAGTATAGCAGGAAACAAAGGTATGTGGCACTTAGCACAACATAGACTGAATAAATGGTTGTAATTTAAGTAGCATGTTAGACCATATGGATGAGGAAAATACTTGTGGGTATTTTCAGTCAAGAGATGGATCTGAACATGATTTATTGTCACAATCGGAGTTGCATTAAACTCTCTAAGAATCTTGTATTTCATGAAAGGTCCAAACACATTGATATCGGGTACCATCACTTGCGGGATTGTGTCCATAGGACAATTATGATGCTACAACAAATTCCAACTAAGGAGCATGATGCATATGTCTGGACAAAGGCGTTATCAAAAGGAAAATTTAAATTTCACAAGTGCAAGATAGGGATGGTGAAAAATTCCTTTATTTCTAACACAGAGTATTATAAATTGTAGCAAGAAAGGTTAAATTTGACTTGTGCCTTAGTCAAATTTAGAAATTTGATTTTCCACATCAGCACGATGAATTTGATGGAAGTTAGCTAGAGTGACATGGCCTTGTCTACTAGTTAACTCTGTAAATTTCATTTAGAGGCTTGGAGTAGAGTTGTGCATGAAGTGATTGCTAAAATTTAGTAATCTAGTTGAGTTATTTTCTCTTGAACTTGGTTAACTGAGCTCAAGTCCTTAGTTGAGTCAGTAGAAGGTGAGTTGAGTAGTAGAAATGTTGTTAACTCAGTGATCTCTCAAATAAACTAGTTAATAAACTAAAATAGCCCACACATGCATGGAATTTGAATTGCCTAGTTGGAGTGGAGGAAAAAGCACATTATAAGTATCAATTTTATAATAGTTGAATGTACAAGCTTGGTTATTGAGAAAGGGAATCATTCATTGGGAATTGCATAGGAAAATAGGAGTAAATTGCTATGTGTTAGGAGTTAATTTCCTCAAGGATTGGCCAATGAAATAGGAGGAAGATGGGGTCTTGAGTTGGTTAAGTGTTGGTCATAGCAACACGATCAATAGGATAATATGTTTACAGTGTAGGGTGTGCTTCAAGATTGAAACAAGACATCGTAATAGTTTCTCATTCTCTTCTGATTAATGAAAAGAAAGAGAGGGTTTTTTCCGAGTTGGGTTCCCTTGTAAAATTTTTGTGTTCTTATGGTTTTAATGGTTTTATGTCATTGCATGTGTTTCTAAATTATGATTTTCATTCTGTGGAATAGTAGAGGGAATTTGTGATCTCTTGATTTAAGTTCGATTTCATTAGTAGTAGAAAATTTCTATTAATTTCTACAAGAGATTTCTTAAAGTCCACATATGAACATTCCCACATGTGTGAGTAATGTGGGTTGACACAACATCTCCTTAGTACCATTCATGTCAATAGGATGGTGAACTTGCAAGAGGCATAACTTCCATATATGAACTCTATTTGAAGTGACTTTTACATTGTTAGATATATTTTTGTGTGTAAAACATGTCGAGGTGCTGCAAGATAATCTTGCAATTTTTTGACCCCAAACTATTTTTTTTTATGCCTCAAATTGTCTCTCGATGTTTTGAACCCCAAATTACCAAATTTTGACTTGTCTCCTAAAGTGGTCATTCAAGTCCATTCTCACAATTTTCTCACAATTTTCTCACCTAGAAAGTACCGAAATTAATGAAATAGTATATAATGATATATTATAATGTAAGTGAGGAGCTTCTTAAGTGAACTTTGTAGAAGCAATAAAAATTCTTAGTCTTCAATAGTGTTGCATCGACACTAAGCCTTATATACATTGAATTCCTTAAAAAATATAAAAAAAAATCATATATATATACTACTCCTCTAAATGTGGAATGTCTTCTTCTTTAACATAACATAACACACATAACATCTTCTTTCTTTTATATTTTATATTTATTATGTAGGCTTTAAATTATGAAACAATAATGTGATGTGAAAAACTCTTCTAATTAATAGTCACCCTTAAAGTCTTTTCATACAAGTTCTATTTATCCTAAATTATTATAATTATATTTAAAATTATTTATACAAAAATGGTTTATGACACATTAATATAAATAAGACATTAATAAAATAAAATACATTTAAATACAAATCTTAAAAATATAGTTTAATAAGATGCATATTAATATATTTGATCAAAATGGCTTTGCCGCATGGATATCAATATAAATAAAATATTTCTAAAATTTATATTTATAAAATAAAATTATTTTAAAATATACAAATTATAACATAGAATTCTATAAATAAATATAAATTAAAAATATTTTAAAATGTACCAATTATAACACAAAATTCTATAAATAAAACATTATAGTAATATTGTTGATTATTATAAATAAAACATTAAGTTCAAAATTAATATTATGCCATATAAAATCATTTTTAACTTGGAAATCATGTAACTGGAAAACGACAACGTTACTGCCTGTGCCACAACCAGAGACTACAAATAATAAATCTTCACTGAATGTTGACCGTGAGATGACTACGAAATCGTAATGAAGGATGTGAAATGACATGCAGATGACCGATAATGAGCCACACGCGGATGGGAGCTGCAAAAGGCAACACCATGTTCTTACGGTGAGATATGCTTGAAAAAAAAAAAAACTGTTGCCACAGATTAAAATAAATTAAAAGAACGAGATATGCTATGAAAGAAAAACTGTTGCCAAAGATTAAAAAATATTAAAAGAACCAGATAGGTTATTATAATAAAAAAAACTGTTGCCAAATATTAAAACAACGAATCTCCTGAAATTTTGTACCTTCAATGATGACGGTTCGTTGCCCGTTCGATGCGAGCACGCATTCTTGTGGAGACGGCCCAATCCGATGGCGGGCTTTCCCAACCATTTCGAAAAAAGACATTGCTGTAATCCAGCACTAACTTTGTTATGGGAATTGCTTGCGTAAGTTGTTCGAAGTAGGCACAGTCTATTACATCATCCGCGATGTAATAGCCGGTATAATTTGTGTACCTCACTCTAATGGTGCAGGCGCAGTCCAGTACCACTGTGCAAGACTGTTGCCAATACAAAAGCAATACTGTAAGATCTTCATAACCCCAGTCATTGTTCAAGAAATTTTGGAAGGACACAAATATGTGGAGCCTCAGCTCCTGTCGGAAAAGGCTCTTTGAGGCATTCATTAACCACCCCATGCTGTTTTTGAACTCGATCTCCAGGGGAAACCAAGTGACACGGTACACCCAGTTGTTCAAGTGAAGCAAGACGAGCTCGTTAACGAGCCTTGGAGCTTTTAAAAAACTATCAATGTCAGGAACCTCCTCACATTTTGATAACCATCTCTTGCATGTTTGCTGGTCCGCCATGGAGAATTTTCTGTGGATTTTCTCTTTGGACTTTCTTTCTCTTCCTTTGAGATGTAAAACTAAATTCACATAATATATAAATAGATGATGTATGCAGAGTTGAGCGGTCTCCTTTGAGATGTGAAAGTAAATTCATGCAGAGTTGAAGAGTTCCTGATATAATTATGAAATCCTTCCAAGTTTTTATAATGAAAGAAAAAGTGGGTGTTTTTATAAGCTAAAAATAATAAGTTTATGCTAGCAAATTATAGTTTGACCATGTAGTGAGTGGGTGTTTTTATAAGCTTAAAAATAGTAAAGGTTATGCCAACAAATTGTAGTTGGACTGAAATTATGATTTAAAAGAGAAACACAAAAAAAATAGAAAATTGAAATTATAATGGGTAAATAATTTTTTTTAATAATTTAATAGTTTATATTAAAAGAATAATTAAAAAATATTTTAAATTATTTTTCAAAAAAATAATTTTTAAATTACTATAAATTTTAGTATTATTTTAACTATTTATTAATTATAATGCGTAAGCAATTTTTTTTAATGAGTAATTTAATAGTTTATATTAAAAAAAAAAATTGAAAAATATTTAAATTAATTTTCTAAAAAAATTATTTTTAAATTAATATAAATTTTATTATTATTTTTCATTCGAAATGTAAATATTCACAGACTGTATAATACATGTGTATGAGTTGGCATTATAAAATCTTTTCAAGTTCTAACAAAAATAAAAAATTGTTAACTAAAAATAAATTAAATTAATATACATAAAATATATATGAGCAAAGTATATGATTTGACCAAGTATTTACAATTATTAGTTCACAAATAAACAATAAAAAATCCATTGAAGTTGAAGTTATGGTAAGTTAAAAAAATTGTAAATTCAAAAATATTAAATATTTATTAAAATATTTTGAAAGATATAAGTTAATTAATTCTTATTATATTATTTTATTATTATTAACAAATTTCTATTAGATTTTGGGTAAATTAGATTGAAAACATTGTCTAGAAACTCTCTAAACTTATAACTCATAGATTAAGATTAAAATATATATTTTTCTCAAAGGATTATAGCTTCAAATCCCAAGAGAGATGTGTCATGTATATCTCCATAAATTTAATTAGTCAAATTATTTTATAGACTTTAGAGCTAGTCTTTTTATATATATATAAAGAATAGGGTCTCTCACACAATTTTGATCTTTATCTTTAACCATTACTTCAAAATTAAATTATTATTATTTACATCTTAATTTATTTTTCCATTTTCATTTATAATGTTAATATAAATCTTATTATTATATTTTTCAATTACTTAGTGGGCATATTTTTTTATTACCAGTCTATTAAATAGACTTATTCCATAATCATCACCATATTAAATTTATTATCTTTTATTTATTAAAAAATTAAGAAAAAAATATGCATAATGATAATCTAAAAATCATTATATTTTCAACAATTAAGAATATATATATATGAAATAAAAAGATTATATAAAAAAAGTTGTATAACCAAGTATTTTGACAATCATATCAAAGTCCTATGACCAATTATCATATAAAAATCCATCAATGTGAGTTTTTTCTTTACAGCCATATTTTTCTTTTATGTTCATCAACCATGGATTTTGCGTCGATTTCTTTCTCTTCATTAGAGATCTAAATATATGTCATGTAAATTCACACAATATACAAACACAAATTGAAAAAAAGGGTCACTTTTTACAAACTAAAAATGTAAAAATAGAAAGGTCATGTAAGCAAATTATGATTGGATCAAATATTAAAAATTATGATTTCCAAGGGAACCCAAAAAGAAATGAAAATTAGCCTTAAAATTGGTTAAAAATGTAAATGTTTTATGTAAAAAAAAAAAAAAAATGTGAAAAAGTTATTGTTTAAAAATAGTTTTTGACTTCATATGTGGATTCAACACTCTTAAAAATCCTTGGAAAATTAAGATTGTGAAGAGCTCACAAGTCAACCTTGAGATTCTCACAAATCTCTACCATATTTGTGACAGCCATATACACAAAATAAAAATAAAAAATTTTACTTACTACTTTAAAGTTTTAACCCTTATACCAGAGTTAAAACTTACCATAACTTTCTAACTCATACCAAACATATAATACATTCGACAAATGCTATTTTTTTTCTCCATAGATCATTTAAGTTACCAACTTAAGCTACGTTATAACCTCATTATACCATAGCATTCCTATTGATATTATAAGGTTGTTTCATTTGGAGGCTCATTGTTTTAATTCCGCCGACGTTACACTTTATGTTAACATGAGTTTATACCTCTCATTTTTTATGAGATATTTACTGTCATTACCAACTAGGAAACACTAGCACGTTAGATAAATAAATGCGAATGTAATGGCTATTAACTCTATATGACAACTGTGAGATTTCTTAACGAGATCTGTTGTGAATTTCGATGGTCTCCACTGCATCTCCACTGTGGAATTGTGATATATCTACGGCTAGCAATTTAGGTGGGAGACACATTATAATACCTGCAAACGCTAATCTCCTCAGCTTATTGTCTCTACTCCTTCGTTGAGAGCTTGTTTGCGTTCTGAGGGTTGGCTTTGCTGCGCTTGTGAATTATGGCTATGCCTTCTTTGCCTTTGCCTGACTTGCAAGAGTTTCATGGGTTAATTTCTCATGGTTCTGCAATGATTTATAGATGAGGTGTCGAGGTTATTTGCAAAGAAATTATGGACCATCTTGTCCACTGTTGAAAATGCAACTTCCTCGGTTCTGGCTAGGGAAAATTTTAAGAACCCCCCTAAATTTATATATATAATAAATGGGCAAATCCCTATGATACATAGGAAAAATGAAAGGCGATTTTAGTATAATATAATATGTATATATATATTTTTTGGCGAATCTCTCACGAGATTATATTATCTTGTAAAATCATGGTGAATCACCAGTACAAATGGCAAATCACTACTACAAAATGGTGAATCATTTTCTGGTCGAGTTTGGGGTGTTGGTTCCAATGAAGATATGGTAGTTGAACTAGGAGTAGAAGGAAGAGAACCATTGAGACCAAGCATGGCACATGGTGACTCGTGAGGGAAGTAGTTCTTGTGCAGTTTGGAAAACACGTTCTTCTAGTTCTGCTCAGCGTAGTGTTGTTGCTCATGCTACTACTAGCATTGATATTGAGGTTGGAGAGGAGTTTCAACAAATTGGGATATTTGTAGATCATTTTGTTTCAACAATCCTCCAACACAAAGGCCCATGCCTCTGCTGATTTCTTTAATGAGCAGAACAAGTTGAACAAAAATTAAAACGCCAATAAGTAATGAGCAGAGTCAATACGACAATCCCAACACACCTCCAAACCGACAGTTGTGTCTCAGTGTCTGCTATGCACATCCAAACCAACTCAGCTCATGGCAGAATTTACAAATACCTGAAAATTCCATACATGGCACCGAAGTGGAAAGGGAGTCTAATTTTGATTGATGTAAAGGATGGTATGAATATAAACATAAAACAGTGTCAAAGCACCAACCATTGTCATGCATTGTTGCTTGAGTCATTTTCATGTAGTATTGCTTGAGGCAGTATGCCTAACAAGAAATGAAATGATTTTCCAATTTAGGTAAGTGATAAATTTAGATTTACTTACAAAAGAATCCAGCAACCCCCAAAAAAATACTTACCTTGATTTCATCCACCAATATAGAATTTTTTATAATTCTATAACCATTGCTTTTCCATGCCATATTATTCTTCACTAATGAATTGTCATTACAATTTTCATAGCTCTCACTGCTTTAAAGATCCTAGCTTGAGATGAATAAAAAAATGGTAAAATATTATTCACTAATGAATTGTTATTATAATGGATCTCTGTTACTATTTTTATAGTCGTTCATAAATATATGTTTGTAATCCATGTATAAACCTCTCACTGGTTATCAGATCCTGGCATGAGATGGATTTATCTTTCATTGTTATTTCTTTTATCATTCTTTCTTTTAAGAAGACTTAACAGAACTTAGCTTAAGATGGATTTATCTAGTTTCTTTAAACGTTCTCTCTTAAGAGAATCACATTCAAATTTATTTGCATTCTTCTCTCAGTGAAACTGAATAAATTATTTCAACAAGCACTAGACAAAAAATGAAATAGGTAAACCAGTCAATTGCTTGAGAAATAACATGCCATTCCAAAAGGGAAAATACATCTTCATTTTACAGGAAATTAAGTCTTGCACGTATTTGGTCAGAATAAGTCACATACAGAAAAAGAGACCTTCAATCCATTGTAATTCATGGTCTGCAGATGTGAAAAAAGATAGAATTTGTTACTTGTTTTGTCGTGGCGTGAGATCTGCAGGATAAAGAATTCCCTTCTTGTGGTCTTTGTTGAAGTGGGTACATAGCATCAATTCTGTTATGATGTTAACAACCGCAGAGTAGTGCCACAAAAACTCAACGGTTACCATGAATTCTTACTGTAATGCCACTACATAGAAATTTTCATTATATATGTTTTCCATGCCATATAAGCAGCGTTAAGGCGACCTTACAAGTAGCAAAAAGGGATACATGAATTCGAACATTGAGTATATCAAAGACTAGGTACCTGAACTTGCAGAACTTCGTTATAAATCGATACCAAATTTTTGGGTTTGAGCCAAATTAGAGTAAATCCGAGGAATATTTAACTCGATGTGAAAAGTTCCGGGAGGATCCAATTCAATTGTTTCTTAATTGAAATCGGATTGAAATTATACCACTAATACAAAGAATCAAGTTATAAACAGGGTCTAAATCAAATATGTGATACCCATTTTGTATTGAACGTGGTCAAAGTCAAAACTTCAAGTTTCAATACAGTCGAAACTTGAGATTCATAATTGAGCGTGTTTTGGACTTTGGTTGTTTGAATCGGCATCAGTAACGTCAATCCACAACATTAAGCAGAAAGCCGAGTTTGAAATGGTGCGAGGGTTTTAAAACCCAGTCGAATGTTCAATTGCAGAAATGTGTGAAAGAAGAAATGGAATGGTAACAGTGAAGGCGGTTTTGAAGGATCAAACCGGTAGTATCGCGCAATATTTTTAGCGGTAAGCTTTTTTGAGAAAAAAAAACGCGACATCACTCTTTGAGTGACACGTGTCTTGGATTGGTTTCCAAAAACCACGAGTTCCGCATTATTTTTGGGTGATAAATCACAAGGCTTGAAAAATTATGATATCCGTTTGATGATGTCCATTGGAGGATCAACGCTGGTCGCATCATCAAGCTGCGTGAAGATTAATGGAAAGGTACTTAGGTATGTTGAGATTATGTTGTGGGGCCCGAGGACATTTACATACGTTATCGCTCGAGTTTTAAATATAATTCAAGGCTTATTAAATGTTTTATAACATTTGAGTGGAGATATTGATGTATATTATGTTTGATATGTGGATGGTAAGCCGTGGCACATTTAGAGTGAGTTGTATGAAGCTCGAAGTGCATATTAAAATCAGGCTGGTGATTGTGTATTAAACAAGGTCAAACTTTGGAATGGATATATGTTAATTCATGTGGTGAAAACTGAAGTTCATACTTCAAGTTTTGAATGCTAAGGTCGAGTGTCGATTCAGCATCCATAAGTGTGTTGGCTGAGGATTATAGATGGGATTTTATTCCAGGTGGAAATGTTAATTCGCATATACAGAACTAAGGTCTGGATTTTTAGAAATAAAATTGATGGTTGATTAACCAAAGCCTTTTTGTAATACTTTTGAAAAGGCTTTCCTTTGTGAGAGAAATCTTGAGTATGAAGATTTTGGTTGGGGTTCAAAACAAGTTAGGCTTCTGTAAAAGAGATATTGAAGCTGGGTGGGATGGTTTTTAATAACCATGAGCTTAAAATTAGCTTCTGCGTAGTTTTAAGATTGCCCAAATCGAAAGTTAAATTGTTGAGGTTGCCGGATTTAAAATTATTTGGGAAAAACTGGAAGTGAATTTGTTATATGCACAAGAGAGTGAAGATAATGTGAATTGGCTAACGATCAGAAAAAATACCAAATACAGTATGGGTATGCATGTCAAACAATATAGGCACTCACTACCTTAAATATTTATGTTAAGAACAAAAAATAACCAGGATGCATTCCTCCACAGTTAAAAACAAAAATGTCATAGCCCCACATTAATGAATGATACTTTTGCACACACTTTAATTCCCTGAGATTCATTGTCTTAGTAGAAAGTAAATTAAGCTGAAGAAAATAATTACACCCATAGAAATATTATTCTCATGTAAGCAATACAAAGAGGCCACTTGAGCACAACCTATTTTCTTGTTCTATGAGATCCACATAAAGAACACATGCACCAACTATAGGTTTCCTACGTTAGCAAAAGAAAGAATCCACTCCATTTTTTTACCATTTAAGGAGAATGCCCAAAGTTTCTCCTCCTTCAATAGAGAAATATACTTGGTATAATGAAATATCCAAATCATAAAGAAAGGTAGTTGATGGCCATGATAACTTCTCGGATAGTAAGTTTTGACACAATTTTGATACCATGGTTCAAACAATCAGATGAAAGAATCCACTCCATTTTTTTACCATTTAAGGAGAATGTCCAAAGTTTCTCCTCCTTCAATAGAGAACTATACTTGGTATAATGAAAGATCCAAATCATAAAGAAAGGTAGTTGATGGCCATGATAACTTCTCAGATAGTAAGCTTTGACACAATTTTGATACCATGGTTCAAACAATCAGATGAAGTGATGTTCTATAGACCTCGCTATTAGAGAGAAATTTGAAATAAAGCCCACTCCATTGAAGGGTGCCAACAAAAATGTATTGCTGTCTCAAGGACACAAAGAGGCTACCTCATAACTTCTACTGGATTACAGGAACACACAATTCCTCTTTTTTTATAGAAAGTTCTGTTACTACACTAGTTCAAGGATGCTATAAATAAGTACCATGAAAATGTCGGGGTTCAATTTATTTCATTAACCTTATATTTTCATGATATGGGCATATTGACTTCCAAATGTTTGGGTCAATGGAAATTAGCAATAAAATTTTAAACTGGTCCCTTCTCTTGGTATAGGAGATGAGATGTATGAATATTCCCACATATTTTTTTATAACAACTATGAAATATGTAGGCATGCACTCATATGGCGCTGCACTCAAGTGGCACTGGTATAAGCTTCTGAAGCAACTATCAAGTCAAAGAAATGGCACGAGGAACCATCAGTTTTGTGTGAACAGTAAACATGGTTTCAAACCACAAAACCGGTGGTCTCGCATAAATTATAAGTAGTAAGTTGTTTGTGAAAAAAAATGCGATAGCGTCCAGGCTTCGATACGTGGTGTTGGCAGTTTTAATTTATAGCCCATTTCGCATTATTTTTGCGTGTTAAAGATCGGTGGAAAAAAAATGCGAATGACGTTCGATCTTAAGGGTGAACGATCCAATGGTAGTTGCATTTAAAATGATGAGGTTGATAACACAATGTAATTTGTGTAAACTTTGGGGCCCGAGGATATCTATATATATATATATATATATATATATATATATATATATATATATATATATATATATATATATATATATATATATATAGATATATCTGTGTGTGTGTGTGTGTGTGTGTGTGTGTTATCGCTTAGGGTTTAAGTTCAAAATTCGAAGGCATATCATAGGAATTCGTATCATTTAATTGAAGACATAATATGTATGAAAGTATTATGTTCGATGGGAGAAAGCTGGGAGCACTTATTAACGATTGAAAATTATGTTGGATGTGTAATAATGAGGCCGTAAGCATATAAGTGAATGGTAAGTTGTGATTATGGTTATCATATTGAATTGTGGCAAAGTCCTAGGGTGAAATTAAAGTGCAAGAACCAAGCTTCTATTTTGGGTCAATGAACTTTGGAATCAGAAGAATGATATGTTATGGGGTCCAACTGTTAATATGTTGAGTTTTTATATATGATTGGGTTGCAATATAGTTTATGAATTGAAATAAAACATTTGCTGGGTTTTATTAGGAGAGCTTATTATATGCTTTATGGGTTTTTTAACCTTGATTATAAGAGGCTTCCGCATATGTTGAAATTGCCTAGATTTAAAATTATTTGGGCTAAACTTTGAGTGCATTTATTTTACATGCATAGAGATTGAAGATTGTGGGTAGCCCGGGCATCAATATTAATGCACACCAGACTATCCAGCATACCCAACATAACATGAAAATCATCTATTTCTCCAGATCTCCAAAATATCTTGGACAATCAATCGAAGGTGTTTGATACTCCCAAAGGACTCCCACCTATTCGTGATCTCGACCCATTTGTCAACCTATATGAATTTATGGAAAATGTATATATTTGGTTGATAATTGTTGAACATAATGCCGAAAAATAAATAAACTTATGACATGTTACCAAAATGTAACAACTTGTCATGCAATTGATATCCCATTTCATAAAAGCACCATAGGAGTGCTTATCAACACGTTTGCCAAAGACTTGAATGCCCCATATTAAATAATTTTGGAGATCAATATATTTTCTTAGAAATACTCTGACACAAATTTCTCCCTTAGCCACACCGTGTGAGAATTCTTCCACAAAGCAATGGATATCTCTATTATCAACGTCATATATGTAGCTTCATACTCTGGTCAATGTTAATCTTAAAATTTGTTGATAGGAAAAATTAGCTCCATTTATCTTGAACAAGGGATGATTGGGGAGATCGTATTATTGCCTACTATCCTTCAAAAAAAATAGTACCATGTTTTACCAACATAATATACAAAAAATCTATATGAACTGACCATGAAAAGAGGAACACGGTGATGAAATATGTTCAACCAAATTGCCACCTATGTCCTTGGAATCAGGAGATTCCAAAAACTCATTTTAAACTTGTTATCAAACAGGGTCAAACCACAGATGGGGGCCTTTGAATAGATATTCCAATTGCAGAAAAAAAAATTGCATCAATAATTCTACTTGGATTTATAGTATAGTAGTTTGTGAGTATTCCTCCCATTTTGCAGTTTGAATGAATACAAATGAGTCACAAAGGCTTGTTAACATAAGAGGCTTCCCATCATCACATAAATTATCTTTCACCAACACATAACTGATTTCATTTTGATAATGTACATTAATTCTACCTATGTCATCTTCAGCTGCACTTTTTGCACAACCAATAGCATCCCACCAATCAACTCCAACTGAGAGGTCCCACCAAAATCTGGTAATGGATAAGAATAATAAAACCATAGGCTAGTGAAATAAACCACACTATAAATACAGAGATGCAGCAAGATGACAAGAAAAATAAACTTCATACCTGTTTGCTATGGCTCGTTCCCAGACAGCTGCATTACCTTTTTCTTGGCTACTTTGACTAATAGGAGGTAAAATATGTAGAATCTTTAGTACAATTCAATTCTTGATGTTATCATGCCAAACAGAGGCCAGGCAACAGCTAGTAGAAGAGAAAGCTAGTAGGGCAACAAAAACCCCAACTATGGCACAGTATTAATCTATGAGATTAAAGCTACTTCCAGAGAATAAATGAACATCGCCATACCGAAAAACAAAAGCAACCTCCCCTCCATGACTTGAAAAGATAATTTTTTCTAGCATCCTTACATCCAAGTGCTGATTAGCTAGGTCAGAGTTGAATTTGTCACTATTTCCACCATTTGAATCTACCGATGTCTGGGATGCTGACAAATTTCTAGGTGTAGCAAGTGGTTGAGAACCTTTGAAGTATTTTATTGGAGATATGCTATTATTTAATTTGGTGGTCCAGATTGTTGTCATTGGTGCTAGTCCCCCAAAATTTGTATTAGAATTTTCAAAATGGGGATGCAGTGCAACCTGCTGATGTGAAGTTTCCCACCGCTGCACCCTCCAACCAGTTAGAGATGGCCCTTCATCAGGATTGTGTGGAGACAAATATTGGCCTGATGGAATGTAATTTGGAGGCTGTTAGTATACTAAAAAGAACAGTTAATTCATCCATATTTGTGATCAGTCTGTTTGCCTACAAATCCAAGTCTAGTGGATTGAAATATAAAAGGACTTAATAAAAGCATCAATGTCAAATTCTTTTGCAGACAGGTTATTACTAGTGACAGAATGCAGCTAAAAATGTCTTAGTCAGGGACTGGCCATTTAGATGCATTTGTCTTATACTGTCAAAATTATTGTTACCATTCTAAACTTACATCATATAGCATGAAAGAAAAGGTTCATTCAAAAAATAGAGCTCAATTTCAATTATATGAGACCTAATGATAATGAGCATAAGCAAGATTTTATGAATTGTAACAAGAAGAGCAAGCAACAACATTTTTTATGCCCTTTCTCTTATGCCTCCAATGCAAAGTAACAAGAAAAATACGATAGAAGTTTGAAATTTTGTGTCCATTAAAAATATTACTCGCTCTTTAGCACTCATTGGAGGACAAGATATACGAGGTTAACCGGTTAGGATATTTATACATATTACAGAGACACAAATGTAATATATATATATATATATATATATACTCGAATTGGTCCAAATTCTTCTGCACAATATGCTCCTGAGTTAGGTGATATTGTTGAAGAAAAACTCTTCGGACCTCACCTATGTTCATGTCTAATCTAATATACAAGTTTGACTTTGCTTCAGACTAGTCCTAGTTACTGTCACCTTTGAGGTAACTGCATTCATCATCAATACCCATAATTTTTACATCCAATTTAGACTCCGCAATAAAAGAAAATTTAAGCATAGACTCCCAAAAGGAAGCAAAAATTGTAAGCATATTGCAAATTAGCATCCTGCAATGTGTAAAGAAGACCTCCTGCTTACACAACAACATATAGTGTTAAATTTAGAATAAGAGAGAGCAAGTGTACTATATTTCAATGCCAGTAAAATCTAAGAGATCACTTGGAGTATATTGAGCATGTGAATAGGCTGTTCTAGGCAGAAGATAGAAAATAAAATTGTCTGCATGCCCTTTGTATTCTTGAAGAGAGTGCACATTTCATATCAAGAACTCCTGCACACAAACGACATTAATACAATCATTCATTTACATAGAACACCCAGTAGACAATCAAACTGCCCAAAAAAGTCTCCCTGTAGTTAATTACAATAATAAAGAGGTAGTTGAACTATGAATATTAAAATCTATTAAGGAATACATATGTGAATTTAGGAAGGGGTATTCAATGCTTTTGGATTTAAACATGTTACCTCTTAAAACTAAACACATGCTATTGTACTGATTGCTGAACTTGTGAGGATTGTAGAATCGAGGAATATCTAGGAATCTGACTATCACTAGAAAGGTCAAACAATTGTCCCTCTTATAACCATCAGATTTCAAGAGATTCCAGGAATCTGCAATCAACATAAGAATACCTTGCTACTAAATGTTAGGCAACCACAACTACCTTCCATGCTTCCCAAAACAGCCTCGGTTTCACCTTGAGAAATCTTGAAAGAATAATAATAAGCTGACGCGGTTCCTTTGGTTCCACCAGCATTGGTGGCATGGTCAGCTGTTTGTGAAACCAGCATTCTAATCTCCTTAGCATTATGATAAACTACCATTGTTCTTCCCAGGTCAACGAACTCAGCTCCGCCTTGGCATCAAAAGTGTAATTGCATAAAAGGAATGTTTGTCTCATGCCAATAGGTCTCCTACGATGAATGCGCAGGAACCTAGTACGTAGACAGTTTTTGTCTTCACTTAGCTACCCAGGGCTTATTTCCCTTTCCAAATATCAATAATTCTTTTCCAAGAAAAATCTATAATAAGAAAAATATTTTAATATATTCTAAAAGGTGAAGATGTCGAAATCATGCCACAAAGTGAAAGGAAATAAAATATCTTTCCCCAAACCACCAAATATATAAAGAAAACAATAATGATTATAATAATAAAACTAGATTTATCGATCTATGCATGATATGAGACCCATAAGCATTCAAGGGACTAAAAATATCTGACCAAAACAAACCAAAAATTTCGAACTCAACAAAATTCTCTATGTTACACCATTTTTTTGGTCATCTAACCTATTATCATTAGATGGACCCAAGTACACCATGTAAGACCAATTTTACCCTAAGTAAAATTGCTTTCACTATGTAAAATAACTTAATAAACCACATTTATTAGGTTGTTTATAGTCTAAACAGGAAACCCCAAAAGGAAATATTAAACAAACCTATATTTGTTTGATTTTCCTCATGGAATAATTAATTAAACCATAATTTAATTATTATTCCCAGTCATGTTTAACCCAAAAATAAAGAAATTAATTAGATAAACCCTTATTTATCTTATTATTTTCTAGGAATAATTATTTAAATCTTATTTAGATAATATTCCTTGTTAAATATGACCAAATCACCCACAAATAATTAAATAAATCATTATTTATTTAATTATCCTTCAACCACTTCCTTATAAAGATAAATAAATCATTTATTTATTTATTATTAACAAATAAAGGGATTTGACCGAAGTCAAATACTTTTTCCCTCCAACAAATATAATAAAATATTCCATAAAAGGTGGATCTAGATTTGGTAATCATGCACGAAGATCTAGAATGACCCAATATTTTGTTATAAATAGGAGGGTTTTTCCTACCATTCTTCACCTTTTGTTGCCTATTAGATCACTCTGGATCTATGCACTTGGTCACATTTTTCTACATTATTTGTTGTGTGAGCTCCCTTTGGGTTCTATCTTTGTCTGGGTTTTCTACACAAACAAGAGAGAGAGATTCTAGATCTGAAGTGCTGAGGACTTCCAAGAACCCATCCCATTGAGGAGAATTGGATACGCCTTCTTGTTTTCCTCCCAGGTGCCCTTAATACAAAAATTCTTTCAAAAATTATTCTTGTCTTGTCTATTGGATATATGGAGAAAACCCTTCTTTTTACTGCTTAATGTCTTTCTATGCATAGATCTGGTTTTTTGCAGCTCTTTTCTTGATCAACTAACTGCAGATCTGAAGATATTGGCAGCCAATTTTGATGTTAGGGCTATTAGTTATGCGTAGCTAAAGTGGTCTTTTTTCGTACACTTCGACAAAGGATTCATACTAACAAATGGCGACTCCACACGGGTTTTAAATTATGACCGCTGTCGTTTTTCATATTCCTGCATATCCAGCCAATGTCAATAATGTTTCTATATCAGTTAGTCGAAAAAGAAGATCTTGAGCTTTGTCTACATTGTAGCGATTTTCATACATCAACCCTACCAAAGATTTGAACTCACTAATTATTATTGAGCTAGTCCATTTAATGAGATCCATCTTGTATCAACAGCTTTCAATAGTTTTTTTCCATCTGTAACACCATCTGCAAAATTTTGAAACTCTAAATATCGTTTGGGACTACGAGAAAAGTATGCATGAGTCTCACGTACAAGATCTTCAACTTTTGAAACTGATGGAAACTTGCTTACTATTTTAAATGCAAGATTCATCCTATGAGCCATATAATGAATATTAATCATATATGGTGAAGCTGATAGTTGTATTCTAACACAAATACCATTCCTTTGTCCTTGCATTACCGATGCTCCATTTTCTCCAACACATACCAATTTTTTTGCAATCATTAAATGATCCATACGACTTTCCTTCAAAGTATTAAGAACAAGTTCATAAATATTTCTAGCTGTAGAAGTCTCTCTCGTATTTTTAATCCCAAGTAGATAGGAATGCCTAATATGGTCATTAACCATATAAATGCTCATTCAGATCCATGAAGTATTATCAATATCCGTAACCTCATCCAAAGACAATGCCAAAAACCTAGCATTTGCAATCTCCTGTTTCAAATCATCATTTTCTACTTGAGCTAAATATCTTGCCCATTCCCAAACACTAGTTACGGACCAATGAGAAGATGGAAAGTTTGGCACGTGAAGAAAAGATAGAAATTTCATTTGATCTGGATAATCTGTCATAGGATGACCTTTACATAAGATGTGAAATACAATGCTCAATTGTATCGTCTTGGATAACAAACTTCTTTCCATCGTCTTTTCAAATTGAGATATGATGGTTCCTCCACTTCCCTCAAGTTTCATCTTACTTATTAAATATTTTTTGTATTCTTCCACACATTGGCTAGTCGAAATTCCTCCAAAGATTTCCAACTGATAATAGATTTCACTTTACCATTTACAATTTTCTTTTCATAAACCTTTCCTGCATGCTTTTGTATTGTATCTAGCTTCATCTGAAATTTCACTACCTTTCAAATTTTCCAACTACACACAATACATTTAACTTCTCGTAAATCCTCAATTGTAGGAGGTATTTCTTCAATAAATGGAAAAATTGAGACCCAATCATCTTGAAATTTTCTCCCTACGGTCCACTGGCCTTTTTTCCTTTTCCGTGAATGGTTTGTGTCACCTTCCAAGGAAATATCTTTAACATTTTCATCACTAATTTCTGTTGAAACTGCATTTATCTCACCCTGATCACTTGAGGAACCTATTATTTCATCCATCATATGGATATCAGACGAATTTTGACAAGAGTTAACATCTCTCTCAGTAACATAATGTTCAAAGGAGCTTGAAGCATGAAGAGAATCTGTATTCTTGGATTGAGACTTTTTAAAGTATGATAATACATCAATTTGCCTTGATAGTTTCTTCCCAGGATTATCTTTTGACATCTCACTGAATATTCCTCGATCTAGAAACCTGCATCAATAGTTTCCAAGAGTTGATAATTACTAGATTTGTAAGTAGCTTTCAAAGTAAAATAAGTGTAATGTTCACAAAAACCATTATGAATTTTTTTATTAAAATGTTGTGCCAAGAACCAAGCCTAAAAGCAAAAATAAATCATTATACACAAAAAAATAACGTCATGAGTCATCATCTATAAAACAAATAACAACATTCAAATGTAAAATATATAAAAATTTCAACTAATTTAATTCATATCTCCAAATCACCTAATGAACACTTGAAAGCTTTAAACAAAACAACAAAATATTACAATAACTTTAATCATCCTTTGCAAAACACCTCTCCCTTAAGTTGTAAAGCATTGGTTATAAGAAGTTGAAACACATCCTCTATCATTTTCCATGATACAAGTGAGGAAGGAAACTAGTCAGTTACTAGTGATTATTTTACTTATCTTTCCCTTGATGAATTGGTTATAAGAAGTTGAAACATATCCTCTATCATTTTCCATGATAAAAGTGAGGAAGAAGGCAACTATTCAGTTACTAGTGACATTTACACCCTCCATAGATAAGATCGAGGACTTGGGCTAATTA
The DNA here is from genome assembly GCA_034641835.2 of Pinus albicaulis. Lineage (NCBI taxonomy): Eukaryota > Viridiplantae > Streptophyta > Pinopsida > Pinales > Pinaceae > Pinus > Pinus albicaulis. The sequence continues at coordinate 140,154 of JAXQQM020085662.1, read as the reverse complement.
ACAGGCATGCTCTAAGGACAGTTTTAGCGACTAAATGGCTTGCAAGAACAAATGAAGGAAAAGCTCCTTATGAGGTAGTTTTCAAGCGTAGGCTAGAAACAACTTCACACATACACAACATCCAAGTCCCTAATGATTTATGATTTAATCATAGGTGCAAATTCCTTTAATTTTCCTAGATGAATAATTTTCAAAACAATTTCAAATGATTGCAAGTAATATTTCATGAGCTTGAAGAGGAGCTAAGGATTTTTAAGAGTGTTCTTACACTAAGACACCAAGTGGTCCACATTGCTAGGTGGGCCAATGATTTTGGTTTACATGCATGGAACAAGTGTTGGAAAAAGAAATTGAAAGCGTTAAATCATCTAATGGGTTTGATCAGCGGAATGGACCCTTTGCAGGGTAAATCAATGGAATGGTATCTTTACACTTGTTTAATCAATAAAATGGACCCTTTCTATAAGTTTAATAAGTGAAATGGAAAAAAATCCAACATGTTCTTAACCATTAGGACCATTGAAGACTTGATTTCAGAATATGACCTTTTTAATGGAAAATTCAATTGGAGCAATATAGAGCTAGGGCCAGGGTTCATTGTGGAAAGAATTGATAGGTTTCTCTTATAAAGATCCTTTTTCTTTGAGTAATTCTAAATTCTACAATTATCCCAAGTGCTCTATCCAATCACAAGATAATTCTGCTCTCATTATCAAAATCTCAAGCACTTGGTCCAGGTCATTTAAAATATAGCCCTGTATGGTTCTCACAGCCAGACTTTAAAGAAATGGTGAGAAAGTCTGGATCTCTCCCAGTTCATAGCTTTGCCTCCTACATCTGGGAGAAAAAAATAAAGAGATTAAAATTGAACTGAAAGAATGTGCTAAATCCCACAAGGAAGATCGTCCCATTTTGGAAAGATGGGAATCCTTGAAGAAGTCAAGTCCCAAATTGAAGAATAAGGGCTCTCTGAACAGACTCAAGCAAGGGGAAAAGGAAGTAAGTGCTCAACTATTCAAAGCTCAAATCATTGAAGACAAAATCTGGAGATTGAAATCAAAGATCCTGTGGCTGAAAGCAAGGAACAGGAGCATTAAATTTTTCCATTACCAAGAACACTCAAGAAGAATTTAAAATTTCATCTCTAAGGTAACTCTTAGACAGATTGAAAACAAATGGTTTAATGAAATCAAAGTAGCAGCCTTCTCTCACTTTAGGAACCTGTTTTCAGAATAAGATTAGATACTGGAAGTTCTCGGGAGGAAATGTTGGACAAGGTCCATGTCTTTTACAAGAATTGGATAATGAGAAACTCCTATGACCCATATCAAGCAAGGAAGTCCAAGAAATAGTATGGAATACAAAACTTAAAAAATTACCTAGTCTAGAGTCTATACAAGTTCTCAACATATTTTTAGTAAGCAGGGAAATATATCAATAGGGACCTCTTAAGCTATGTGGAAGAATCAAGGAAGCAATGAAAATTTAAAGAAAAAATAAATTCCTTCTACTTCACCCTCATCCCTAACGTCAGAAACTAAAAGATTCTAGGTAAGACTACCTTTCCTAGATTTAAACCATTGCTGCAATGTGCTATCTCAGAGAAATAAACTTTCTTTGTTCAAGGCAGACTTATTTGTGAAAATAGCATGAGAGTTCAGGAAGCTACTCACAGTAGCCACCCATCTGGAAAGAAGTACATGAGTCATAAAACTCAATATGGTGAATGCCTTGGATAGAGTGAGGTATAATTTCTTGTTCTCAGCTATGAAGAAATTTGGCTTTGCTGAGAACTTCATTATGTGGGCTAAGGCCTACATAGGACCCTGAACTAAAACTATGGTCAATATGAGGACAATGTCTTTCTTGAATCTTCAAGGCCACCAAGGGCCTCAGAGAAGGATATCACATCTACCCTTCCTTGTTCACTATAATGGCATAGTCATACCTATAGGAGTTTGTTATCCTCCTATAACGAAGAAAGTGCTTGACAATGAATTAATCGTATATATAGCAAGAGTTATGTTATTTGCATTTTGAGCTTAGCCTACCTTTCTAAAATGCATGCTCCTATTTGGGTCTCATATACATCAAAGGACAACCTACATTGGTTCGAGACATTTCACTATATAGATGAGGAACTCCGAAGACTTGAACTTGAACACTTGAACACTCCTAGACTAATTTATGTCAATTACGTAGTTGCTGTAGATGCCTCTCTAGAGAAACTCTTAGCTTACCTTCCCTTGGGATGAAAATATTTTTCAGTTCAACAATCATCAATCTAAAATGTTCTTCTACCCACCCAGATATTAGGGGTTGCACAATCAAATAGGTCTATTTTTTAGGAGTTTTCAACTGTCTTAGACACATGCTCAAGTTGCTTTTGTCAGCATAGAGACACTTTGGCTACAGTTTCTATGGGAAATCATCTGTTCCATCCAGACTTGACCATGTCAAAATTGAGAATAGATCATTATTTTGTTTGACAAAGAAATCATTCGTCTACTTCCATTTTTTCCCTTTCTGGATTAGTTTCTCCTTGTTAATTCTAGTGAAAGATTTATTTTTCTATGTCAAATGTGATGGGAAAATTGGTATAAGCTTCTGAAGCAAAACAGGTTGCAAATTTTTTCTCAATGTATAATTCTTTCCCTGCATCTCAATGTCAATGAATATTATATTCTCTATAATAATGTGGAAAATTTTGCTTTGATATCTACCTTTTATCTCAAGTCATTGAAAATATCCAGCTCTAATGTTAAAAGGTGACCATTGTGCATCTAAAATTTGATGCAATTTATCTTGGACTTCTTAGATTGGACCATATGTATCCTGGATTGAAATGAATGCAAGACTGTCGAGTGATTTTTTAGTGGGTATTGTATCGAGTTAATGTGAAATTGGACTCATGACTCGAGACAGAGTAATCAAAATTAGACTTATCAGAGGAAATTTAAGAAGTAAATAATATGTACACTAATGAATCCATCCCATTTGAAAGCGAACCTATTGAAATTACTATAAAATAAAAGAAAAACCCCAAAATCTTGCAATAGAGATCTGAATTATAATGAAATTATGTTAAAGCAAATATTTTCTTGGGTCTGAATTGACATATTTTATCTAGGATACTGTAATGTCAGATTAGACTATAATACTTAAATAATATACGGCTATAAATGTAGCACCACCTCTGATTACCAGTTGTCATGTTAAATTGGATATGGGGCATTCACTACATCACTGCTTGGTGTTTATTGTTTGCCATCGAGCTGGGATTCATAAATTAAGTGAGAGTAATGAAAAGTAAACTTATAAAAAAAAAAAATTAGTATGTGCAACTAACGAATCCATCCAAATTGAAAGAAACCTTATTAAAATTACTGTAAAATAAAAAAATGGCCCAAAAACTTGCTTGGGAGATACGATTTCTAATGACATAATACTAAGCAAATATTTTCTTACAGACAAATTGGGAAAATAGTCCGAGAGATGAGGAACGTCTTCAAGCACAACTCCTAAATCTTGATTCCATGTTCTGAACTCTGCTCTGGTAAACACACTACCGCTATTTCTCACAGCAGCTCGTGAAACGGTTTCCCGACGAGAAAAAATGGATAGGCTTCTATCACCAGACAGGAACTTGTTCTTCAGAAGAATGCCGGTGCCGTGGCACCTCCCATGGAAGAAGCCAAAGGGCCGAGAAGGTCACTCTGTCTCGGAAGTGACCTCGGCCCTTTTTATAGAAAAAAATATAATTACAGTTGCAAGCCAAGGGCCAACACCACTTCCCAAACTCCTCCTCACGTGTGGGTTTATCTCCATTGCACCGGGGAAATGGGATATCTTGAACATTGGAGCTCTAAATCCAGCTACCATGGTCAGTCTCCCAGAACTAGTTGCCCGTGCAACTGTTATCGGTCAATGCGTCCAGATCGTTTCCACCTCCATCACTCTGACCTCCATCAATATGGTAGGTTTGCACATCCAAGGACCGACATTCAACTATTCCACGCCCCTTCCAAGCCCCAACCACCTCTCCAACCCTATAAATACCCAGTAAATTCCAGCAAACCCGTAAAAAATTGGGGTGAATCACTCCAACCCCTCCCTCCGACCCTATAAATCTAAGCAAATGTGATTGAAAATTGCTCTAACAAAGAAAATCGAGGGTGAATTTGATTTTTTCAGTATGTGCATTTATTGTGGTTGGCTAATATTTAATAATTAATTATTTTTAAAATAATTATTGGAATAACTTTATAAAGCTATAGAAAATGGGTTTTATATTAATAATTCACCCTATTAAAATTTAAAATCCTTTTAAATTCGCCTTTGGGCTAAAATTTGCCCCTAAAATTTTCCTTGGTTCTGGCTCCTTTTGCTCCTGTGCAGGTATTATTTCCTTCGCATATGTACCATTTTCCTCAATGCGTAGAAAAGTTTTAATCCAAGCTTTTTAGTTGTTGTTTTCTGCTGATAATATATCTTTCCTTGGGTTTTTCTGCATTTGAATGTAGGCTCACAGTGTGACGGTCGAAGAGTAAGAACAAATTCTCTCACTCAGGTAATGCTCTTATTGAAATCTCATTTTTTATTGGCAATGATCTTCCTTTATTAAAAAGAAGAAATATGTTTAGCCTTTTCCCAACTAGATTTCTTACAGTCATTCCTTTCTTAGATTTTATGCAGGATTACACTTTCAAGTTGGCACTTTCTACCATTAACTGGTCTCTCTTTGGCATACAAAGTAATATTTTACTGAGTTGATTTTTTCATGGCTAACGCACTAGCCTTTCTACAGGTACCTATGAATTCACATCCTATCAATGGGGTTTAAGGTCTTAGGCGGCTTCTAAATTTCTTATGGTTAAGAACTTCAAAACAAGCTTAACTACTGGCCTATTTGATGTCTTATTCCTATTTTTCCTGCTTATATTTTATTGTTAGGATATAACTCAGTCCCAGTACTTGAGGACTTCGGATATATTTCTGCACCTCCATTTTGTAATGGACATATTTTTTTATTTAATAAGACAAGTTCATGGAGGGATTTCCTTCCTAGGAATCCTCCCTTACTTTAATTCAATCTTTGTTTTTGGATATGGCTTTTGCTTAAGATATGCCATAACTGTTTTTCGAGTCTTTTGAACTGTATAAACAATGTTAATCATAATGACTAACTTATATTTTAAATGGTATTGGAAACACCGGTTTTAGTTTTTACAGTAACCTAGATTTACTTGTTGTGCTAATTCCCTCTAAATGTATTTTCTTCCATATTTTGTTCTCTAAGAGAAAATTTATTACATAAGAATTCTTGTTATTTATTTCATGCTTAATGTCCTATAACATATATAAGCACACTAATTTTCTATAGTTTATTCTCAACTCTGAGTTTTTCGATACTTAAATATACGTTCTTCTGTCTAATTTATTTTATGAAAAAAATTAATATAGACGGTGTTCGGACCACCTTATAACTCTATCCGAGTATAGAAAATTTCTGAGAGGCGACTAGTCTTAGGCTGGGGTTTCACCTGAACCCTCGACTAACAGCCTACTCTGCTTAGCTAAATTTTAATGAAAAAATTTTACAGTGTTGAATGCATGTAATCACTTTATAGTATACACATAATGCATAGTTTAATATTATGTCAGGACTGAGGGTTCTTTGTAGCTTTTACCATATTCACAATTTATAATGCTACCTTTCAATTTTTTAGTCCATCTTTTCCAAGAAATACCTTCATTTACTGTTTGAAAAAGTGTACTTTAAATCTTCTATTCCAGATTCATAAATTTGTTCTATTCATTATTTCTCTACCACATAGTCACCAATGCATATCTTTGGAAATAGTTAATTTTAACATAACTACTATACTTTAAAAAAAAAGATACAGTATAAAAGCTCACTTAGGAAGAACTCAAACAGTAATCTATGATCTTGTCTTGTGATTCCAAATGGATAAATACCTGTAAATAAATTTAAACAAGATTTCACTAAATCCTCTAAAATACTGAAATTTCTTATGTATTTATTTGTATTTTAAAGTTTGTAGTTGTGGTCCTCCCAACCTCCAAGAGAGGCGATTACGTCCTCCTCTTGCCCCCGTGCTCCAATCTTGGATGGTACGGGTTAACAGTGGATATTTCTATTGTGACCTTAGGACGCCCAGTCTAGTCAGTACCAAAAATATTCTTAGGATTGATGAGTGTTTTCCACTAGTCTCTACTAGCTCTGGAAATCCACACTCTTCCTCAGTCAAAGAACAGAACCCCTACTCCTCACTGGGATTCGTCTCTTATCCCCATAGGAGCATGTAACTGTTTTCAACTGTCCCCAACCACTTCCCAGTTCTTGGAAAACATTTACCATCAACTTTTACTTTTTATGAATTTAATTCCAATAACTGATTTATTATTCATAATTAATCACTAATGAAAATAACTTTTCATAAAAATAATAATAATTCCAGTCTTTTTCTTGAAATAATATTTAAAAATGTCTTTTAACTAGTTAACAATTAGTTATCCTTAATGCACCTGTCACAATATTCTAAAAAAATTAGATTTAAAAATATGTCAAAAAAACCCTAGAAAAAGTATAACAAATAGATTAAGACTAAAATGTGTATTTTTATTAATGTGTTATAGGTTCAAATACAAATAGAAATTTAAAAGTATTATTATGTAAATATTATTTCTTTTCTATTTTCATTTATAGTAATAACATAAATCTTATTATTATTATATCATTTCATTTCAATTACTCAATATGACTATTTTTTTTATTACCCATTAACTATTAAATAGATTTATTCCATAATTATCTTTATCTTTATGCATAGTTTATACTCCATAAAAACATTACATGACATTAAAAAAAATGAATTAAAATAAAATCAATTGATAACATAAAAATAATTATAATTTTAACCATTATTAATATCTATTTGTTGCATTTATCTCATTTCCTTGTGGATTTTCTCTTATTTTTGTGGATTTTAGATTCTATTGTCGAAAAACTCTCCAAATTTATAACTCATAGATTAAGATTAAAATATATATATATATTTTTAAAGGATTATAGCTTCAAATCCAAAGAGAGATGCATAAATTTAGTTAGTCAAATTATTGTGTATATTTTAGAGATAGTTTTTTTTTTTTTTTTTTTTAACAATTGGATGTTTAAGACTATTTTGATCTTTATCTTCAATCCATTACCTTAAAATAAGATTATTATTATTTACATCTTAATTTATTTTTTCATTTTCATTTATAATAATAATATAAATCTTATTATTATATTTTTCATCTCAATTACTTAATAAGGATATGTTGATTTTTTTTATTACATGTTTATTAAATAAAATTACTCTATAATCATTACCATATTAATTTTATTATATTTTATTTATTAAAAAATATAAGAAAAAAAATGTGCATAGTGATACTCTAAATATCATTATATTTTAAACCATTAATAATAATAATCTGTAACATTATGAAATATTTTCAGATTTCAATGAAAGAAAAATAAAAAGAAAGAGTTTTTATAAATGAAAAATCAAAAGATTATATAAACAAAAAAGTTGTGTGACAAAGTATTTTGACAATCATATCAAATTCTTATGACCAATTATTATATAATAAATAGTCAAGGTTAATTTCTTATTGACATTTTGACAACCATCTTTTGCTTTTATGTTCATCAACCATGGGTTTTCAATGGATTTCTTTCTCTTCATTTGAGATCTAAATATATGTCATGTAAATTCACATAATATATAAACACAAGATATATAATTAAATGTATGGAGAGTTTATGAGTTCTCAAAACGTCGACAATATGAAATCCCTCCAAGTTCCAACTAAAAAAAATAGTCAGTTTATATGAACTAAAAATTTAAAAAAAGTTATGATTGGATCAAGTATTAAAAATTATGATTTCCAAGCTTAAAAAAAGATAAATTAGATTTAAAATTGGTTAAAAATGGAATTTTTTAATCTAAAAACAATATTATAATATTTATTAAAACATTTTTGAATAAGTAAGCTACCTATTTTTATGAAAAAAACAAAATTTAAATTAAATTTTCTGTTATTTTTATGCTAATATAATATTATTATTATATTATTTGTTTAACTACTTAATAGGTGTATGTATTATTCATCAACTACTAAATACTTTTATTATTATCTCTCAATATTTATGTTTATCATATATAGATTCAACACTCTAAAAAATCTTGGAACACTCGGTTCACAACTCAAACATATGATTTCAACAAATCTGTGTGAGATTCTTGGAAAATTAGATTGGAAAATATGGTGAGAAACACTCCAAAACCTATAACTATAAATTAACACTAACATATATATATATATATATATATATATATATATATATATATATATATATATATATATATATATATATATATATATATATATATATATATATATTTAAAGGATTATAGGTTGAAATCCAAAGAGAGTTAGAACATGTAGAGCTCTATATATTTTATTAGTCAAATTATCGTGTGAACTCTAGAGGTGGGTTCCTTTTTTCACAAACAAAGTGTCTCTTAATGAAGTGTCTCTAACACCATTTTGGTGTCTCCTTTAGCCATTTTTCTTAAAATTAAATTATTAATATTTTAATTTCTTCTTTCATTTTCATTTAAAGTAATAATATAAATCTTATTATTATTATATTATTTCATTTTAATTACAAAGTGGAAATAATTTTGATTACTCATGAACTATTAATAAAATTATTTCATAATTATCATCCTATTTCATTTATTAATTTTTTTGCATACTTTATATTACATAATAACATTACACGATAAAAATAATTTAAAAAATTAAAAATATTGTGTGGTGTTAACATAAAAATTATTAAGGCTCATTGTACATAACATTGGAAAGTTCATATTTTCAGAAAAAACCGTAGTGGAGCTCTGCACCAGGTCGACCTCCATGACCTAGGGTTTGCTGGTTCTGGCGTTGGCTACCCTCGGCAGTCCTTCTCCCCCAGCCAAATCTACAAGAATCCGCTATCTGGATAGCTTCAGGCTTTCCCATGACCGACTCTAGTGGGGGGGCAGCTGCTCCCCCCCCCCCTCCCTATAGGCCAGTCTTCAACAGGGACGGCGGTAGAGGCTGAAAACGTCTATCAACACAACTCTGGCCCTATCAAGAAAACGCATGGGCGACACCCATAGTGCAAACGAATAATACACAAGTAGTAGCAGATGCAAACATTAAATCTGCAACATGCATACCAAAGGACACCAAGAACACAAGGTTTGAACTCCTTACGCATCGCATCAATGACAGAATTTAATTCATGAAAGATCATGCATTAATATGCAAGTTCATGGGCTTTTAGCCCATGGAAAAGGCATTGAGAGGATGGATAGCCCGAAATGGAAACCCAAAGGACACATAGAACTGCAATTGTGCATTAAGGGCTTATTTAACATGCTCTTCACCTGCTTTGAAGACAAGGACGTACTTCTTCAACAGTGCAGACCTTTACCTCTGACCATGGACTGAGCGCTTCAACCCAAACAAATAGGATCTAACTTGGTCACTCATCTGGATCCCACTCTACTCCCTCCCCTAAGAATATTGGGATGAGCTCACCCTCCGAGACATCGAAAACACCCTAGGGGAGTTTGTCAAGAATGCAGAAGAAACAAAAATCAACCGCTATGCAGCCTACACTCGCATCTGTGTCTACATGAATCTAGCCGAACTGCTCCTAGGCAAGGCAAATATTTTGCATGAAGAATTTGAATGGAATCAAACTATTGATTATGAACATATTCCTTTTAGGTGTATAAAATGCCACCAACATAGGAATCTCTTCAGAGATTGTCCCCTAAATAGGAAAGCTACAGCTGAAAAGGATACCAACGAACAAGGAGCAGAAGGATTCATGAAGGTAGCAAGTAAAAAAATACACAACAAGAGATCTACCACACAACAGAACAGAAAAATACCTACAACCAACAACAGCGTCGTAGCTCTAAATCAGTTAAGTGAAAATGAAACTGTACCTATCAATGAAGCGAGGAGCATATCCACAATGCAGGTCCAACCCTCTAAGGCTCAGTAACACAAGCCTCCACTGGAAACTTTCTTAAAATCTCCCATTGCCAATACTGAAGAGGACAACAGTCTGAGAAAGGGAAAATAACCGATCATGGAAACTATCCCAGAGGCGATGTAGGAGGAACCAGAAATCATAGAGCTAGAAGTATTGGATCTCGCTGGGCTATAAGAATCCTGAACCACTAAGGACTACACATAAATCCCAGAGAAACAAATACAAAAAATGGAGGAAATTCTAGCCAAGGCATAACAGCTCTACTCATTGGGTATACAGGGAGGTATGCTAATCAACACTCAATACTTCGCAAAAGAGTCTCAAAAAAGAGGAAGAAAAATGTCTCTGCAAAGAACCACAGAAGTCGAGAAAGAAATGGTGGATTCTGGACGCTTCCCCAAGCTGACGAGGTTCTATGCCCTCACCTCCAAATATATCCCATGAAGCTAATCTCATGGAACATAAGAGGGCTCAACAACCCCACGAAGCACAAGATCTTAAAAAAAATGATCTCGAAGGAACATCCTGCAATTTTCTATATGAAAGAAACCAAATGTACCAACTTAACTTCGGAAACCATCTTAAAAAAGATATGGAAAGGTAGTAACACTATAGCGGTTGATGAAAACGGGGCGTCTAGACGACTGGATATCATTTGGAACCCCCAAATCATCACCTTATAGAACCTTCATGCCAACAGAAACTTCATTCAGGGTAATTTTCACCTGACTAGCACAAACATCCATGGACTTCTCACTAATGTTGATGCACCTCAAAATGCGCAAAAAAAATTGATGCTCCTAAACAATCTAGAGGAAATCAATATACAACGATACCACCCTCTTTGGCTACTGGGAGGAGATTTCAACATGATAACCAACCTCTAGGAAAAGAAAGGGGGAAGGTTTCATTTGGATTTCAATAGTAATGGATTAAAAAAATTCATCCAAAGTAACAACCTCATTGATCTTTAGACCTCCAATGGAATCTTTACATGGAACAACAAAAGAGGGGGTGCCCAATAGATTGCCTGTCGGTTGGATAGATTCCTCATCACTGATGATCTCATCTGCCTTGGAGGTAACTTGGATACCACCATCATCCCTACAATGGGATCTGATCACTAGCTAATACAACTCCAATGGCTCCAACCAGGTAAGCATGCTCCCAAACCTTTCCACTTTGAACATTGTTGGTTCAAGCACCCGGGGTTCAAGGAATTGGTGTCCAACTAGTGGTCCTCCATTGAATCCCCCCAAGTGATCCGTAACTGATCGAATAAAGTGCTTAAGTAGTTTGATTAGTTTGTCCCTTAGATTGACTGTTAACTGAAGTTTTCTTTAATGAAAAATGACATAAACCAGTAGCATAAATGAATTATAACAAAAATAATTAGAGAGAAGAAGAGGCAAACAATTTGATGGCGGAGTTCACCCCTCCTGGACTACATCTCTGGGTCCGCTTTTAAGTGGGCATCCGTTTTTATTAGGATTGATCTTGAGGAATATTTACACTGAAATTGAACAGAATGAGTGTGCTCGCAGGCACTTCTAAACCCTGTAAACAAAAATTAATCTTCCTCACCTTTCCAATGCCTGTCTCTGCGCTCAATTCTGACCACCGATGGCTGAGAAATGCTGCAAAAAAAATCGCCTCTAACCTTTTGAAACTACACTTAAAATACACTATGCCTTCACAATATTCCCTGATGAATTCATGAGCCAATGTCATGGCTTAAATAGCCCTGCATCGAACCACTGTTTACTTCAATTAGCAATTTGTTGATAATTTGAAGGGATAAGGTCTTGAATCCCTCCTATGCATGAACCTTACGGATATTGTTCCTAAATCTTAGGTGCTGAAATTATGTTAAAAGCCCATATTTTAACATTATAATATAATCTCTATCCTACGGTTATGTTAACCGGGTGGAGGATGACATCCAGCTTGTGATCAGAGCGGGCGGATATGGATCACCGATGGTCACGGTCTTGACTGCAACGGTTCCAGCGTGACCAGGTCACATGATAGAACTCCATCGCAAACATCACGGTTTTATGACTGTGGTTATAACTTCAGAACAATTCTATCACGGTCTTAAGTCTCGTCACATTTGCTGGTGGTTAATATTTTCTGACGCGGTCAGGAGCTGGCGGTTTTTAAAATTTAACATTGTGGTGGGTTTTAATTAAAGTTTTATTATATTGTTTCAAACCACATCATATGTTTAATATCCCGAACCTTATAAAAGGATTATACCATAGTTTTTAACCGAATAATACGAACCTTATATTAAAGGTTTTACACCATGGTTTTAAACCCGACATCCGAACCTTATGAATAAGGTTTATGTTATAGGTTTTTACAATATGGTTTTGATACTTTTTTTCACTAGGCTTTTAGCATAGTTTTAAAACTTATGAATAGGACTTAGATGTTACACCATTCAATTTTTAGGTGTAGATTTTTGACATATGGTTTAGGACACCATAGGGTTAGAGTTTTAGGAATAGGACTTAGGTCTAGCTATTAGGTTTTAAATCTAGGTTACATTTTTACAAGGTATTTCCTTTCTTAACCCATTACATCACCATTATAACCCACATTACACCTTTTCATCACACATGACGACCATGCCATGAACCTTAAACCTTTACAAACCATGAACTTGACACTGAACCATGATACTGAAGGACATTTTCACTAGTGAATTGATGATTCTGAAGACTGAACCGGAAATCATATTGCTGGAGTTGACTTGGACCTTTCTGCTGAATTGTAATGATCAAAATCCTCCTGGATCACCAAGGCACCAAAATGCTCTAGTTCTAGACAAAATTGAACTTATCAAAAGACAACTGAAAATCCAGAAAAAATAAACTTTGGAAATATATTAATAGAGTAGAAAGACTTGGTGGAGAAAATGAAGAATCTGCAACAGAAAATCATCCATAATGGATGCACAGATGAAACAACTCACCAAGAGAAACTCTTAACAACCCAACTGGAGGAAATAAGGAACCAAGAAGAATCCCTTTGGAGACAAAAATCTAGAATCAACTGGCTCAAAGAAGGAGAAAGAAACACCAAATTCTTCCACTGCTCCACCATACAACACAGGATGCACAATAGAATCACTTTCATCAAGAACCAAATGGGGGAAAGGTTGGAAATGCAAGAGCCCATCAATAAGGAGTTGCGTAATCACTTCAAGGAAATCTTCCAGGAACCCAACCACCAAAGGCAGGAAGCCATTGGGGAAATCACCCAACATATCCCCAAGTTTATAACAGAAGATCGTAAAAGGATGTTGATTGCTGCGATCACTTTAGCGGAGGTGGAACAGACATACTTCCAACAGAAAACAAGAAAATCTCTAGGGCCAGATGGATTCACCACCAACTTCTTCCACTTCTTCTGGGACATCATCCAAAATGAAGTCTGGGACATTGTGGAGGAATCTCAGTCCACTCATTAGCTACTACCAGCGCTAAATGCCACCTTCATCACTTTGGTTCCAAAAGAAGACAGAGCCACCTCTCCTAGTAAGTATATACCTATAGCTCTTTTCAACATCATTTATAAAATCATCTCTAAAGTTATAGCTAACCGACTGAAGAAGCTACTACCCCTCATCATCTCCCCAGAGCAAACTGGGTACGTAGAAGGGAGATGGATCCTTGATGGCATCTTCTTAACCCATGAGGTCATTCACTCTCTCAAAACCACCAAAAAACCTGGCATGCTTCTCAAAATTGACCTATCTAAAGCTTTTGACAAACTCAGCTGGGACTACATCAAAAATATCCTAGCAACTTTTGGCTTCAGTCACACCTGGGTCAAATGGATTATGAACCTCATCACCTCTCCCTTTCATTCCATCCTATTAAATGGTATCCCCTCTGCCACCTTCAACCCTGCTAGAGGAATAAGATAAGGGGATCATCTTTCTCCCTCCATCTTCATCGTCATGGCTGAAAGCTTGGGCTGCCTTAACAAAAACTCTATCCAGATGGGTGTTGTGCTTGGTTTACCTCCCCATAATCTCCCCCCCCCCCCCTCTTACTAGAAATTTGTGGATGACAACTTGATCATGGGCTACCCCTCAGTCAAGGAAGCCCGTACCCTCAAATTCGTACTGCACTGCTTCTTTGAAGCCTTCGGTACAGAGATCAACTAGGACAAATCTCAGATTTTTTTTCTTCCATCCCAACGCACTATAGCATGCATACTCAGCTTATCCATTGTTACTTTTCCCTCCAAATACTTGGTAGCTCCATTAACTTACTCTGCCATCAATCACTCCTCCTGGAGAGCTCTTCTTGACAAAATGGAAACTCGTCTCTCCCACTGGACTCACCGAACCCTTAACATTTCTAGTCGTCTGGTCCTCATCAAGTTCATCTTGCAATCTCTCCCCATATACCTCTTCTCCATCCTTGTTGCTCCCAAATGGGTTCTTAAAGATATGCGCACTCTGCAAAAAAGGTTCCTATGGGGAGGGACAAAAAGTAAGAACAAATGGGCCATAGTCAATTGGAAGGATGTTTGTATCCCTAAAAATCAGGGAGGTTTGGGTCTTTGTGATCCTGAACACATCAATACCATAATGGGAGCCAGAATCTAGTGGAAATGGGTCTCCAACCCCAACAACCCCTGGGCCAACCTATGGGTTGCTAAGTATGCGTAGTATTGGCCAAAGGAATATCTCATTAGATGCAACTTAGATCTCCTAGGCTCCCAAATCTGGAAAGTAGCTAGCCAACAAAAAGGTATAATCCACAATCACAGCTTCTAGGAGCTGCGAGAGGGTAACCAAGCCCGATTCTGGGACGTTTCCTAGGAATAGATGCCAAGCCTCCCCTCCATATTCTGCAGACCTCTGTGGAATGTTGCGCTCTGAGGTAGGTAACGATATAAGGGTCAAGACTTCTAGACGAACAACACCTCACAAGGATACAGGAAATGGATTCACACAAGCATATGGAAGAAAAACTGGAACAATGAAAATCACATTGAAATCTGGGATGAGCTCAGCATAAAAGGAAAAATCCAGGTCAAAACAAGTCGTGATATTCTTCGTTGGGGGCACATGCCCAGCAGAACTTTCTCAACCAGGGAAGAATACAACATCCTCCATTAGCAGAATCCTAGCCCAACTGACAACATCTAGAAAAATATTTGGAAGGCCAATATTTGGCCCAAAATAACCTCTTTCCTATGCTTGCTCAATAAATGATGCATACTTACATGGGAGAATCTCTTGAAGTGAGGGTTTGCAGGGCCCTCCAGACGTCCTCTTTGTCAAGTCAAATCAGAAACCATCAACCACCTATTGGACCAATGTCCTACTTCCAACCTCCTATGGGATAGAATTGTTGTCTTATAC
Organism: Pinus albicaulis; assembly: GCA_034641835.2. Taxonomy (NCBI): domain Eukaryota; kingdom Viridiplantae; phylum Streptophyta; class Pinopsida; order Pinales; family Pinaceae; genus Pinus; species Pinus albicaulis. The sequence continues at coordinate 124,639 of JAXQQM020085662.1, read as the reverse complement.
CATCGGTCCAACCATGCTAGAGGTAACGTCATTCGAACCATAAAAAATTGGCAGGAAAATCCTTACACCAGTAACCTACTGAATAGACTATGGAAAATCACTCCATGTATCCTCATTTGGAATATCTGGAAGGAATGAAAAAACCACATATTAAAGGATAAGGCCTCTACTCCTGAACAGCTTTGGGGCAGGATTCACAGCAACCTCACTGAAACTCTGGCTTTAGATGCTTGGAGTAAGCAGGACTTACCCATCGGGGCAGCTGAATGTAAAATTTGGAAAAACTAGAAAATGAGTCTCAATACTCCCATGGACATCACTCCTAGAAGCGTGGGTAGATCTCATTCTCCATAAAATTAGTCCCCTCCCTCCATGGGATTCTTCATGTTGACACCTAATCCTATGGGATGGGTGTGGATATTTAATTTTGTATAATAAATAATATTGGGAAATAAGGAAGGCCAAGAGTCATTAGGAGATGAATCCCAATAGCCTCACCTCCATGTATAAATGCATGTTCATTCTTCATTCAATAAAACATTCTGATTTGAGGAGTTACCTCCTGGTTTGACATGGTATCAGAGCCAGTCCCACTATTGGCATTTTTGCCTGTGGTGTAACTCCCTCTCCTTTGCACAGTCAGTTTTTTAATAATAGTTTTTGCTGCTCCTACTTATTGCTATACTGTTATTCTGCATTTTTTCTTATCTCTGCATAGCTTTGACATTTGAAGCTCCTGCAGCTCCTGAAGATTCTGCAATCCTGCAGTTCCTGAAACACTCCAAATTGCAGCCCCTCTGTAGTCCTGCAATTTCAAAATTTTACCTACCCAACGCACCTCACATCTTCCCTCTTCCCCAATGCCTTCCCCATCGACTCATGCACCATACTCTCTCCCTACGTTCTTCCACACTCCCTTGCCCCTCACACTTCCCTCACGCCATTCTCTCCATTCATACAACGTTTTGTCTGTCACATATGTAATACAACATTCCACTGATACAGCGCTTGCCCATTATTCATGGTGCATATATGGTAATACGCTGTGTTTTATATTTGTTTTATATCGCCCTCCAGTTTTAATACACACTGTTATTAACACCACCACTGTCACACCATTTATTACACCACAGCAAACGCCTCCACATAACAGTCTGCCCACACCATTTCTCTCAGTTTATGGCATGCGTTTGTTTATATAACATCGCCCCTCCTGGTTTGACTGTAATTACCTGCATATATAATACGCTGCCCTCCATATATCAATCTGCTGTCATAATACACTGTGATGTTTGACGATACAGTCCGCCCACCCTTCATACAGTGCCCCCCACCATTCAATACATATTAGATGACTGCAATCCCTTAAGGGTTACCTCCTGGTTAAGGGATGACTGTAATCCATTAACCACTCCAATGGAACAAAAATTGAAGCTCACATCTATTGAAGGGAAGGAATTTGAGGATGCAACTAAGTATAGACAGCTTGTAGGATGTCTTATCTACCTGACCACCACCAGACCTGACATTTCATTTGCTGTTGGAATCCTCTCAAGGTTCATGCAAAAACCTTGTGAAGGACATTGGTCTGCTGCAAAAAGAGTGCTAAGGTACTTGAAGGGGACTCAAGACTTTGGACCCAAATATACACAGGTAGGCGACTTCAACTTGATGGGATACTCTGATTCAGACTTTGATGGCAACAAAGAAACAGGGGTGTCTACTACAGGTTACACCATGAGTCTTGGATCAGGAGCTGTCTCATGGAGATCATGCAAACAGTCAGTTCCAGCAGATTCCATGACCGAGGCAGAATATGTGGCAGCAGCTGAAGCAACAAAGGAAATTGTGTGGCTCCGGAAAATCCTGGAAGATTTGCAGATGAAACAAATGTATTCCACTCCACTCATGATCGACAACACTTCTGCAATAAAGCTGGCCAAGAACCCAAAGTTCCATGATCGAACAAAGCACATCAATACAAAGTACCATCTAATTCGATATCATGTTCAGGCCAAAACCATCCATCTACATCATTGTTCCACAAATGAGCAAACTGCTGACATCTTCACCAAAGCACTTGGAAGAGAAAAGTTTGAAAAGTTCAGATCGATGCTTGGACTCACCAACATCCCTTCGGATTAAAGGGGGGAATGTCGACACCTAATCCTATGGATGGGTGTGCACATGTATTTTTGTATATTATTTATTATTAGGAAATAAGGAAGGCCAAGAGTCATTGGGAGCTTAATCCCAATAGCCTCACCTCCCATCTATATAAGCATGTACATTCTTCAGCTAATGGACATTCTAGTTTTGAGGAGTTACCTCCTGGTTTGACACTTCAAATGTAATTTTTATGGGGCATCTAAAGGAAACCAAGGAACAATAGGTTTCGGAGGTGTTATCAAGAACAATTGTGGAGATCCTCTCAGAATTTACTATGGGAACATTGGATGGGATAGCAAAAACTCTGATGAGCTGGAAGGAATGATACAGGATATTCAAGTCAACATAGAATTCCATTACTTCCCCCTGGAGGTGGAAGGAGACTTGCAAGTCATAACTATGGCTACCACCCAAATCCTTCAAGGCACGACATCCTCAAAATTTTCCAATAGTTGGAGACTCGCCCAAAAGCTCAAGATGTTGGAACTTTTGCTTCACAATCACAGAGCCATCACTTTTGGTCATGTGCGTAGGAAAGCCAATATTGTTGCAGACCTTCTTGCAAACAAAGGGGTGGAAAGAAAATGTGCTCTACATCATTCCCCTCTTGAGTAGGATGAAGAGGAGGCACTTAGATAGAAATGTCTTATTCTCATACAGAAAGATCAGCTCCCCCCCGGATGTGGGTGACACATTGGACACGAGTGGATATCACATCTCACCCCACCCGAACTATGGAAATCTCAATTGCAATTCTTCACCTGCAGCAGATCTAATTACCGCTAACTCCTGGCACGTTCCTCGCAGAACCAGAGATGAGGCCGAGTGGATAGGAATTCCATCACTGAACCCTAAACATCACCTTGCTTATACCACCATTAATGTCCATAATGCATAATCAACATCGCAGCCACACCTTCTCCCCTACTCTTGCTCAGCTGCTCGATCTCCACACGTAGTTCCGTGCGAAGATCACTAATTTCCAACCTCATAGATCTCATCCTCACCCCTATATAACCCCTATACTTCTGCCCCTTTTCTCACTCATCTAGTCACCTTTGCCTTTTTTCTCTCCTCCTTCTGATCTGGCTTCTCACTATTTCCAATCAACTGTGAAGCCTCAGTCCGAGAATGGAGCTGCATAGACTCCCTCTGCTTGTCGCTCTTCATCCTGCGAACCTTCCCCCCAATATTTTCATCCCCTTCAACCCCACTGTCACTCTTTCCTTCCCTCCCAGGTGCATTATGGCTCCCAGACTGCGCCAAGGCACTATTCGTGGTGTAATAGAGGAGCCCTCCCGGGTCGTTACCATCGCGGTGAGGATAATCGCCTTGAATCGATTGACAACTCCTCGTCCAACACCTTAGCGAGCCATAAATTTGATCCCGATCAGCGAGCAAATTCCTCCTAGAAATCAATGCAAATAGGCATTCGAGGCATGAGGAGGTCTACCTCCTCTCCTAGAACTCACTCTGTGCATCGCGCATCAGCTCCCCCAACCATTCCGACGCAGGATGCTGAGGATACGGACATCTGGATCATGGACTCCGATGAAATTTGGATGAAGGTTCCTGATGGGGTTGACCTAGACTCCCCCACCCTCTGCACTCCTGCAAGTTTCTCCAAGAGAACTGTTGCCGACATGGAAGCTATTGTGGAAGATGTTGTTGCGCAAGCTCCTGCCTATCCCATTGATGAGGAGAATCCCAACAGCAATGATGATGATGATGAATAACGTCTGCACAGTTTTTCAGTTTTACTCTGTTGTTTGTCTTATTTGTCCATAGGGCTTTTCTGTAATTATCTACACTCTATCTTTTAGATTTACCAGCGCTACTGTGCACAATGCAAGGCTCACTCTCAAGTTTTGTCTAGGCAGGCCTCCTCCATCGAGGCAGCCTAGAAACAATGTTACAAAGGAAGGGATTGGTTAAGCACCACATACCAACCCTAATTGCAGCATATGTAATATTATGTTTTCGAAATTAATATATTATCTCAACTTACAAAAAAAAAACATAAAAATCATTATAATTTCAACTATTATTGACAAAGATCTTTTGCATTTCTCTCATTTTTTTTGGGTTTTTTCTTCCTTTTCTAATTTTTTTTCATGGTCTATATGGGGATAGGAATTTCACAGACTTTCAAAATTGGTCAGAATTCAGACAAAAAAAATTCAAGAAATATTTGGAATCATGTTTTTTTATGGTGAAAATGGATTCTCCACCACCAAAAAACTTTGGCGCACCCAAAATATTGAAGTTTGACTAGAAAAAGTCAGTGCCCTATTTCATTTTATCAAAATATTGCTAAAATTTCCATGATTTTCAAGGGAAAAAAGCAAGATAGTTACACTACAACATATTCTTCATTAGAAATGTAAGTATATAAATAAATCTATCCAAATTATGAGTTGGTCAAACATGACAATTATAAAATCCTTTGATTTTCAACAAAAGAAAAAAAGGTTTAAAAAAAAAAATATATATATATATATATATATATATATATATATATATATATATATATATATATATATATATATATATATATATATATATATATAGATACATACATATACATGTATACATAAACATATACATATACATATACATATATATATATACATATACATATACATATACATATACATATACATATACATATACATATACATATACATATATATACATATATATACATATATATATATACATATATATATACATATATATATACATATATATATACATATATATATATATATATATATATATATATATATATATATATATATATAATTTGACTAATTATTCACAAATCAACTACACTTTAAATGTAATTTTTTTGAAAGTTTTCTGGGTTATTTTTAGATAAAATTTGTGTAGAATTTGGCATAGATTTATTGAAATCAAAAGTGTGAGAGGTGAAATAATCAAAGTGTCCTAGGAGTTTTTGAGGATGATGAATCCATATATGGAGCCAAAAGACTACTTTAAACAATAAAAATCAAGATTTTGCCACATGATTTCAAGTGATTAGGCTTGAGAAATCCCCCCAAAACTCCAAAATGTCCCACTTAAAGACTGCTACTTTAAAATTCTGATTTCCTACATAAACTAAATAGCACATTGGAGTTATGACAAGTTAAGAATGGAAAAGTTGTAGATTGAAAAATATTAAATACTCATTAAAATATTTTGAGAGATAAAATTTATTACTATATTATTTTTTAATTATTATAATTACAATCATTCTTAAATTATTTTAACTATTTAATGATTTATTTATTATTTATTAATTATTGAATTTATTATTACCCATTCTTCAATTTTTATTTTCATTATATAGCTAGCCTAAATCCATCTTAACATTAGATATAGAGAGGAATCAAATCACTTTTTCTAAGAGAGGTTTGCACCTCACATTTGATCCCTCTCATGCTTCCTAAATGGAGATTTAAGATAGATCTAGATTGGTTAATTAACCAATTCAAATTATAATTATACATATACTTATAGCTTTTTTATTTTTATTTCTCTAATAAGAATTGAAATTTTATTTTATTTTTTATTTTATGTAATTCTACAAGTCATAATTAATAATTATTATAATTAATTTGATTAATTTACTCTTTTTTTTAATGTAATTTCACCTTGTTAAATGTTTACAAGACACCACAATACAACATATCTACCATACTAGGCGCAAGACTTGTCCACACAATAAAATAATAAAATATTATAAAATATGTATTCTATCTTAAAGAGTTAGAGGAAGAGAATGAAAATATCCATCAATTTTATTCGTAAAATTGTTGTGTGGAGGGGGATTTCTTGTTTCACAAACAATAAGGTCTCATACACCAACTTTATGTCTCATGAACTTAAAATTATATTATTATTAATTATTAGATTATATATATTATTTATTTATTTATTGTTATTAGTACATAATTTTTAACTAATATGTATTTTCTTATTATATTAGTTTTTATACTATTTAAAGGGTTTATTTCTCATTCACCAATTAAAATTGAGTTTATCATTATATCTTTCAATATTTATGTTAGGGATCATTAAAGAATACAAAGAATAAATTAATATAATTTAACAAAATATTGATGTTATCTAAATATTATATGTTTTGGAGTTTTTTTTACTCGAATTTAATAATTTTTTCCTTAAATCTTGGGCTTTGTTGTTTCAGATAAATTTTTAACTACATATATGGATTCAACACCCAAAAAAAAAACCTTTGGAATGCTCTAAAATTGTGGAGAGTTCACAACTGAGGTTTGCGATTCCAACAATCACTACTGGATTCAAGGAAAATTAGACTAAAAGATATGACATGAAAGTTCAAACCTTGTAACATGTATAATATATAACAACTAAAATATGTGTTTTTTCCATAATTATGACCAAGTTACATATTTTTGCATACTTTATATTCCATAATAACAACACATAATATAAAAAATTAGAAAAAGAATACATAGTAATATAATTTCAAATGAAATTTCTCTTATCAGTTTTTGAATCTTGGTGAAATGGCTCTGCAACACCCTCAACGATGACCTAGGGTTCCTCAAGACATGGGCCTGCTACCGCCCTGCCTGCTCTACCCCATTAGATGCAATCCAGAACTCAAGCATGTGCTTGAAAGGGCACATCATGGAGGATCTCCATGGGGGGACTATGGATACCTCCTCCTCTGACCCTCCTCTCCCCGACGCAACAACAGAATCTGACGAAGCAGGCTAGATCAATTCCTCCTCGAACTCTGGTCTTTCAGGGAATCCCCCATTGAAAAACTCCCATCCTAAAAATGTAGCATCAAAAGCTATAGTCACCTCCTCCACTTGCATTCCCAAATTTTTAGAGTGCCTAAAGATTTAACTCTCTGCACATCGAATCAATGGAAGAATATAATTCATGAACGATCATGGTTTGATCGACAAGTTTATGGGGTTTTAGCCAACTGCAAAAACCCCCCTTGGCTGGATCACAGCCAAATGGAAACCTAATGGGAACATTGACGTACAGCTAGGCTCAAAGGGCTTCTTCAACATCATTTTTACATGCATCGAAGACAAGAACAGAATCATGGACAAATGTCCATACTTATTCAATTTGGCCAGTCTCTTCCTCCGAAATTGGGTGGAGTGTTTCAATCCCAACAAGGAATACTTCAGTTGGGCTCCATTTTGGGTCCGTCTCTACTCTCTACCCCAAGACTACTTGGACGATCAAAACCTGAGAGAAATTGGAAATATGCTGGGAGAATTCATCAAAATAGTAGACGAAACACAATTCAACAAGCACACGGCCTATGCAAGGATATGTGTCTATATGAAAATTTCCAAATATCTCTCGGATGAGGTACGTCTCCTCCATGACGATTTTGAATGGATTCAAACTACGGATTATGAACATGTACCATTAAAATGCAGAAAATTCCACATGCATGGACATTTATTCTAGGATTTCCCACTCAATCCAAGTGCCTCCACGCACAAGGAATCGACAGCGAAATATCCAGAAGGATTAAGAAAATTCACCAACAAAAGAAGGCACACCAAAAAGTCACACAATGCGCCCTTAACCAAAGCTCCCACAACCAGATTTATCTATGAAAATTTAGCCGATCTGAATGGATACCTCATCTATCCCCAACACCTCAGATATGCCTATGCAGGAGAAACCGCATCCTCAAGAGCATCTAATGGAAATAAAAATGAAGGATTCTCCCAAGAAAACACATAACCAGACTCCTTTCGAGGAAAACATGGGTAAAAGCAAATGCTGAACCTCAGATTAACTGACAGCAATGGAGGAGGAACCAGAAAGCATAAACTATGGAGATCTTGACACCTTAAGACTTGAAGATGCATGCAAATGGAAAGACTATCAATCCATCCCCAACCAACAGATCCAGCAACTGGAGGAATTCCTCAATTGAGCACAAAAACTTCCCACCCTAGGAATTCAATGGGGAACACTACTCAACATCAATCTCATTCTGAAAGAATCAAGAAAAAGGGGAAGAAGAACATATTTGCAAAGACTGGTTATCCTAGGAGAATCACTAGTAGGATCTGGCAGATATCCAAAGCTTACTAGATTCTACTCCACCCTTCCTCCAAGTTTCCAATGAAGCGCATCTCCTAGAATATAAGAGGGCTAAACAATCCCTCTAAGCACCAATTAATTAAAAAAATAATATCTAAAGAAAACCCCACAATTTTCTTCCTACAAGAAACCAAATGTCTGGGAAATACTCTAAACAAGATAGTCACCAAGATATGGAGAGGTTGTCAAACTGTAACTATATATGCTCATGCAGCCTTGGGAGGGTTGGCGATAATCTAAATCTGCAACTGATCATTCTTGAGAAATTTCATGCTACCCGTAATTTAAGTCCAACATATTTCCACCTTTTCGGTACAAATATTCATGGTATACTCACAAATGTATATTTTCCTCAAGCAGCCATAGCCAAAATAGATTAGATGAATGTTATTGAGTCCCTCAACCTACAACGCACCCTCCCTGTATGGGTGCTCAGAGGAGACTTCAATATGATAATAAGCACGCAAGAAAAGAAAGGGGGAAGGGAAAGCTTAGACACAGACAACCTCTGATTCAAGGAATTCATCGATGAAAATCGACTGATAGACATCCACACCTCTAATGGGGTCTACTCATGGAACAAAAAATGTGGAGGCACACATCAAATTTCCTCATGCCTGGATCGTTTTCTTATCACAAGAAACTTCATACAACTTGGTGACGAGCTGAATGCCAGTATCTCCCTAGCAACAGGCTCAAATCACTGGCATGTTCAACTTCAATGGGTCAAGCTAGGATAGTTTATGTGCAGGCCCTTTCGATTTGAAAAATTAAGGTTCAGTCATCCAGGATTCAAAGAAATCATCACGGAATAGTGGTCCTCTCTCACGCCCCAAGACGGATTGAAGATGCTCTAATTGCAACAGAAGCATAAATTTCTAAAAGGCAAATTGAAATTATGGAACCATCATACCTTTTGAAATATCTTCAACAAACAAAAGTACATTGAGCAGCAAATGGTAAATCTCCAAAAAAAAATTATACTGGCAAGGCGAATAGAGGATTCCAATGCCATGGAAACTAAACTCACTGCCCAATTGGAGGAAGCCCGACTATAAGAAGAAATTATTTGGAATCAGAAATTAAGAATCAAGTGGTTAAAGGAAGGATAAAGAAACATAATTCTTTGTTGGACATTGGGTTCAACTCTCCTCGTGTGTTTCGCGACATGGACTAACTACCTCTCGTGGATCCTAACTCTGACGATTGTAGTGGAGACTAATGCCTGCGGGTTTTGGTCTAACGACAGTCGTGATTCCAACAAGTGGTATCAGAGCATCAGGTCTCGAGTTCAAAACTCACCCATCTCATGTTGGGGGGGAGATTGTTGGACATTGGGTTCAATGCTCCCTGTGTGTTTCGTAACATGGACTAACCACCTATCGTGGATCCTAACTCTAGCGATTGTAGTGGAGACTAATGCCTACAGGTTTTGGTCTAATGAAAACTGTGATTCCAACATTCTTTCATCACTCAACCATTCAACACCGAATGCACAAAAAAATCTCAGTCCTCAAAGCCTAGAATGGAGAGTGCTTAGAGAGTCACAAAGACATCAAAGAAGAGCTCCTAGATCACTTCAAAGACATCCTAAAAGAACCAAATAATCACCGAAGGGAGGTGATTTATAGTATAAATCAGAATATACCTAGGATTTTCATTGAAAAACACAACGAGATGCTTCTCAAAAATACCACTCTGGAATAAATAGAAATGGCAGTATTTTAGTTAAAGGAGGGTAAGTCCCCAGGCCCAGATGGTTTCACTACTGCCTTCTTTCAATACTACTGGGAAATCATAAAGGAGGAATTCTGGGAGCTAGTGGAAGAATCTCACAACATGCATTGGGTCCTTCCAGCTTTAAATATAACCTTCCTCACTCTTATTCCAAAGGAGGACCAGGAAGTGACTCCAGGTAAAGATAGACATATTTCCCTTTGCAATGTCATATACAAGATTATTTCCAAAGTTATTTCTAATCAGCTGAAGCCACTCCTTCCTTTTCTTATCTCTCTAGAGAAAACTGGCTATGTGGAAGGTAGGTAGATTATGGATGGAATTATTCTCACCCATGAAGTCATCCATTCCCTCAAAACACTGAAAAAAAATGGAAGGTTGCTCAAAATTGACTTTTCCAAAGCCTTTGAAAAGCTCAACTAGGCTTACATCAATCAAATACTCCTAGCTTTTGGATTCAACCATACATGTGTTCGTTGGATCATGAGTCTTCTTACTTCCCCCTTCTTCTCTGTCCTAGTCAATGGGATCCCTTCTACTACCTTCTCCCCTTCCAAAGGAATCAAACAAGGAGATACTCTCTCTCCATTCCTCTTTGTACTCATGGCTGAAGGTCTAGGTCATATCATCAAGAATGTTGTCCAAAATCAAGACCTCAATGGGATTTTGATCCATAATCAACCTCCCATCTCACATCAACAATTTCTGGATGACAACATGATCATAGGCCATCCTTTAGTGCAGGAAGACATAATGCTTAAATTGCTCCTGGACCGCTTCTCCACAGTCTCAGTAACCACTGTTAATGTTGAGAAATATATCTAGGATCTTAAGATTCTCGGTGGCCTTCCTACCCTCAAAATACCTTGGAGTCCCTCTCACCACCTCCTCCATCAAGCACTCTTCCTTGAAAGAATTGCTAGACAAATTGGAAGCCAGACTCTCCTCTTGGACTTACAGGTCCCTAAACATTTCAAGCCGCCTAGTCCTCATAAAGTCTGTTTTACATTCCTTTCCCCTTTACCTCTTTTCTATCCTTGCATCTCCAAAATGGGACCTAAAAAATAACCGCAATCTCCAATGATCCTTCTTATGGGGCGGAAACAAGGAAAAATGGAAATAGGCCTTGGTAAAGTGAAAGGAAGTTTGTTCCCAAAAGGATCAAGGTAGTCTTTGACTTAGAGATCCATAGAAAAGCAAGACTATCATGGGTGCAAGAATATGGCGGAAATGGGTTTCCAACACTAATGAGCCTTAGACTAAATTATGGAAAGCTAAGTATGCTACTATGTGGATCCAAGAAAAATTAATAAGATTCAATCAAGAGACTAAGGGTTCGCTGATATGGAATGTATTCAGACAACACAAACACCTCATTCAAACCTACAATTTTTGGGAAATAAGATCATGCTTGCAAGCTTGCTTTTGGGAAGACTCGTGGTAGAAGATGCCAAGTATTTCATCCATATTCTAGCAGCCCCTATGGAAATCCATCCTGCAAGAGAGAGAGAAGAATAAGGTTCAATAATTTTGTATGCATGAGGACACCAACCAATTTCGAAATTGGATTCCAGCAATCAATTAGCAGGAAGACTAGCACAAAAAAAACACCTAGATATCAGAGAGGATCCCATTAAGCAGAAAATCAGAGTGCAGGAGGGACCTGATATACTTAGGTGGGGATAATCTCCACATGGAACCTTCTCTACAAAGTAGGCCTATCAAATTCTCCATTGCCTAGATCCTGGTCAACCCAATAACCTCTGGAAGAAGATCTGGAAAGCCAAAATCTAGCCGAAAGTAGCCACCTTGTTATGGTTACTCAGCAAAAAAATAATACTCAAATGAGACAATGTCCTGAAGGGAGGATTTTACGGACCATCAATATGTCCTTTAGACCACCAGAGCTGTGAGACAATCGACCACCTCTTATACCTCTGCATGATCTCCACCACCTTTTGGGACAATATAAAGACTCTACATAGAAGAACTGATTGAGTTGAGGGAAATATAATCCAAACTCTCAGCCAATGGCAAGAGCTTCCCTTCTTGAGAAATATCCTCAACCGAATTTGGTAGCTCATCCCTTGGTTTCTAACATTGACTCTCTAGAAAGAGCGGAATAGCTGAATATTCAAAGACATCAAGGCCACTCGGAAAATTATTTGGGAAAAATTTTGTGGTTGCTTGAAGGAAACTCTAGCCCTCTCTCCATGGGCTAGCTCGTATCTCTTGTCATCAACTGCGAAATGCTCAATCTGGAAAAATTGGGATCAAAATCTCAATCAATTGAAAATCTACCCCATGCCATAAAAGGCCCCAACCACACCACAAGACATATGGTCGCCTCCCCCAACAGGCTTCGTCAAACTCTACTTTGATGGCTCCTCTAAAGGCAATATAGGGGAAGCCAGATTCGGTGGAATTTTTAGACACCATAGGGGAAATCCTCTACACCTCTTCTATAGCGCTATAGGTTGGGATAGAAACAACTCAACAGAGCTGGAGGGACTCATCCAGGGTCTAATCATCGCTATTGAGCTTAATCTTTTCCCTCTGGAAGTGGAAAGGGATTCCCAAATTATCATCCAAATTGCTTCTCGTCTCTCATCTTGTTCATCATCCTCCAAACTCACCAAGAATTGGAGACTGACTCACTGCCTTTAGTAGTTGGAACGATGGCTTCAAGAACACAAAGCCATTAATTTTCTTCATGTGAGAAGAAAATCCAATGCAGTTTCTGATTACTTATCCAACCAAGGAGTTGATCACAATATCCCACTTTTCTCCTCCAGCTTCCAGTCTATAACGGAGGAAAATATGAGATCGAAGTGCATTACTCTCTTGCACAAAGATAATGACCTCCCAGATCCAGGTGACAGTTCCAGCGTGCCATCTAGCACACAGGTATACCCTCCGATGGTGAATGATGACACATCTAGGATGGGATCGATGGCACCATGAATGGATGCCAACACCTCGCAGCACCAGGAAATATTTAATGCAGTTAATCCATTTGGTGGTCTCCACCTGGGTTCTCGGTTTGAGGGGCACAGCCTTAAATTCTACCTTGTGCCCTCTCCCTTGCAATTTCATCCTTGTGCTCCCTCACATTTCTGATGCTTCTCTCCCTCATATCTTGGCTTTCCGTCTGCTCTTCAGACTTGCCTAAAGTTCGGCCTACAACTCCATGGCTTTGTGTTAGTGACAAAAGCCACACTGTGGTAGTGTCGGGGGTGCTCTTCCAACCCAACTGACCTGGGACACAACATACAGACACTTCAATTTCGATGAAGAGCCCTCCTCCACCTTCATCGCTTCGTCTGCAGCCTCACCTTATGAGCTCTCCTCTGCCTCCATCGCTCCTCTTGCGGCTGCCCTCGTCACCAATGCTGAGCTCACCCTTCCACTCCCACCCAGAGTAAATAATAAATACTGCAAGTCCACCATCCCTCTCTGCTTGACGCCTCCTCCCAAGAAACTAGAACACTTGCATGTTAAGGCCTCCTCTTTATACATTCCCAACCTCGAGAATTACTCTGCTAAAGGGGTCTCGAGCAGGGCTAACGAGAATGAAATCCTACACAAGGTCCCTTACGTCTTCACAGAGGAGGAAGAAGATATAGCTTGCATCTATGGATGCTCAGTGACAAAGGAAGAACCGACATGACCTGATGCAGATGAGAATGAAGAGGCTAGCAAGGACTGCAGATCATGGTTTATGCGCCATAGCTCTCTTTTGGCTATATTTGACATATTTAGATTTTCTAGTTTTCCTTAATATTTTATAAAGGATAGTTGTTTCAGACTTCTCTAGACAATTAATAGGTTGGTTTCCCTGTCATGGGCAGCCCCTTCTTTTGCTATTTTGAAAACAATTACGAGCAGAAATAGGATAAATTCCTCATCTCAGACTATAGAATGTAATATATTATGCTAATTAATAAAATTTAAACTAGCTTAAAAAAAATCAAACATTACTTGTTATATATATATATGTAATTTTGTTTTCGTAGCTTTTTCCATTTTTCGAAATGTAAATATTTAGAGTATATAAATAAATAAAATAGAAGGCAAACATGAGTTTTTATAATTATATATAATAAAATTATATGCAAAAGTACTATATGATTTGATCAAATATTTACGATTATGATTTCGCAGATAAACAAAATAGCACAATTGTGTTATAATAGGTTAAAAATGAAAAAGTTGTAAACAGAAAAATAATACTTAGACATAATTTAATTAATTATTATTATATTATTTTTTAATTATTATAATTATTATTATATTAATTTTTTATTTATTTAATAAGTTTACGATTATTAAATTTATTATTATTTTTTTTCAATATTTAAAATTATTATATAATAAAACATGCGTTTGTTTTACAAATATAGATTTAAATCTTGAAAGGGGTCGAGCATGAATATTTTTTTACTTAAATTATTGTATGGAAATAGGTTTTTTTTTTTTTTTTAAATAAAGTTTTTTATGCCAATTTAATATCTTATTTAGCCATGACCTTAAAATTAGATTATTATTATTTACTATATTATATAGATTGAGTTTTTCTTTCATTTTCATTTATAGTAATAATCTAAATTTTATTATATTATTTAATTTCAATTATTTAGTGAACATATTTTTTATTATCCATCAGCTTTTAAATGAGTTTATTGCATGATCATAACCATGTTTTATTTATCCTGACAATGACATTACTTCATATAATAAACTAAAAAAATAAAAATAAAAATTAACAACAATCTCTTCTCTTTCTACTTTACTATGGATTTTCTCTTAATATTTGTGAATTTATCCTCATTTTACATGTAAGTATCACAAAGTATTTAAATAAATATAATCTAGAGTTTCTAATTTGACAAGCTATCGAGAATTATCAAATCTTTCAAAATAAATAAACAGAAAACAAACATATCTTATTATATTTTAAAAATAGAAAGGTTATTGTGCATAGAGGTGCTCTCCATCCTAGTATGAATGAGATTTTGTGATGTCATTCATGTAAAAAAAAACATACACTCATTCAAATTAGATAAAAATAAAAAATAAAATAAAAATAATGGAAAATTAATGATTAAAATAAAATTGAGGTAAGAAGGGAAAAACTAAATACGATTTCTTACAATACCATAAATTAATACCATAGACCAATACCATGGATTATTAAGACCATATTCTCAAACAACTGTAATTCATTTGAATTTCTAGGTAACATTCTAAAAGCATGAAGAAATCAAAATTATATATATCTATATATATATATATATATATATAATCACTTGAGGTGAAAGCTTTTTTTAAAGTGGATATATTTGATCTCTTAGCTCTTGGTGGATTCATATTTAAAATAGATCTAGAATGGTATATAAAAATTTACTATATATAGTATATAATTTCACTAAATATTCACCATTATAATTTCGAAGAGAAACAATAAAATATATTGGAGTTACACTAAGTTATAAATTTAAACTTTATAAATAAAAATATATTAAAAATTCATTTTTTTAATATCTCAATTAATTACTATTAAAAGTAAATTTATAAAATAAAATCTTTTAAACTTTAATATTTATAATAGCTATAATATTTTTAATATAATGGAGTGGAGGAGGTTTATAGTATTGGTGGAAGCTTTTTATGGCAGTTTTGACGATATCATTCCAAGTAGTGTGTAAATTAGTTTCAATGACATTAACCCTTTTATTTCTCCATGGGCCTTCTGAGTTGGAAATATGTTGACAAAATATTATGAGGATTTGTCCTTGAATGAGGGGTTTTCACTAGATGGCTTAGCTAAATCATAATCTCATGGGCTGGAGATAATTTTTTTAGAATGAATCATTGATAAAGGGGTTAAGATGGATTTTAGAGGTGATATGTTTAGGGAACAAGGTTCCCTTACCCCATAATAAATTCAAGTGACTTCAATAGGTAGGAAGGAAGGACTCTCCTATGGAAATTCATTGGGGCTTCTTCTATATTTTGTAGTGTCACAAACCCTAGGTGGAGCTACACAAATTTTTTTGGATTTAGGTGGTGTCTTTTTAGTGGTTCAAGTTCAGGATGGTGGGATAACTAAATTGAGAGGAGTTTCCATTGCTAGCGAGGGTTTGGTCATATATTAGGAAGGAAATATAAAGGGAATTGCATGGGACTAGACTTTGAGAAACCATAAAATGTCACGACTCATGGATTGGTCAATAAGTCCACTGGGACTAATTATTGTGAAGATTTTAAGGTGGGAATAAAATGGAAGAAACTGAAGTATATTTGTCCATAGGTAGAAGACATAACCCTAGTGCATGGTGACAATATATAATTTGAGTCAACTATGAAAGTGTTGGAGTACATTCTGGTTAACCATGGAAAAGGTTTATCCTTTAAATCTAATGAAATATATGAATGGATTAATATGACATGGGATGTTTCCTTAGTGAAAATTGTTGGAGTTTTTATCTTGGTCCACGCTTTGTTTATTCTCAAATTAGAGTTGTTAGAAGTCACTTCTTGGGTGTTAGTTAGGAACTAGAGCATTGACTTATCCATGGTCCTTTTGAAGTGTTGGAATCCCTTGTTTGATGCATAGAGTGAAAATCTGGAGATCATGCTATTTTTTGTGAAGATTATAGAGCTCAATGTTGAGTTGTAGACATTGGATGTCTTTCACACAATTAGCAACAAGTTGGGGGAAGGTTTAGAAGTCAATTTATAAATTTAAAAAAAAAAAATTTAAAAATTAAAAATTAAAAATTAAAATATTATATTAAAAAAATTGTATGACCAAGAATTTTGGCAATCATATCAAAGTCTTATGACCAATTATTATATAAAAATCAGTCAATGTGAGGTTATGAAATCCATCTAAGTTCCAATGAAAAAAAAATTGAGTTTATACAAACTAAAAATTGAAAATAAAAATAAAAAATCAGTTTTTACAAACTAAAAATGTAAAAAATAGAAAGGTTATGTAAGAAAATTATGATTGGATTAAGTATTAAAAATTATGATTTCCAAGCTAAACCAAATAATGGTAAATTAGATTTAAAATTGGTTAAAAATGAAAAGTTTTATCTAAAAACAATATTATAATATTTATGAAATTATTTTTGAATAAGTAAGCTACTTATTTTTATGGGAAAAAAGATAAAATTTAATTTTCTGTTATTTTTATGCTACTAGAAGTATTATTATTATACTATTTGTTTAACTTATTTATTATTCATCCATTACTAAATAATTTTATTATTATTTTTCAATATTTATGTTTATCATATATATATTCAATACTGTAAAAAATCTTGCAACACTCGGACTATGGAGACTTCGACTATGGAGAGTTCACAACTCAAACATGTGATTCCAACAATTCAATGTGAGATTCTAGGAAAATTAGATTGAAAAATATGGTGAGAAACCCTCCAAAATCTATAACTATAGATTAACACTAAAATGTTTATTTTTCTTAAAAGATTATATTTTGAAATCCAAAGAGAGTTACAACATGTACATCTCTATATATTTTATTAGTCAAATTATTGTGTGCCTTTTTTCAAAAAAAGAATGTCGTGTCTCCTTTAGCCATTATCTTAAAATTAGATAATTATTATTGATATATTATTTTTTTTTTCATTTTCTTTATCATTTAAGGTAATAATATAATTATTATTAATATTATATTATTTCATTTTAATTACTATGTGGGAATATTTTTTATTACTCATGAACTATTAAATAAACTTATTCCATAATTATCACTATATTTCATTTATTATTATTATTTTCATACTTTATATTCCATAATAAAATTATATGATAAAAAGAATTTAAAAAATTAAAAGTATTGTGTTTGCATAAAAATGATTATAATTTCAATCATTATTGATAAATATCTTTTGCATTTATCTCATTTTTGTTTGTGGATTTTTTTTTCTTTTTTGGATTTTTTTCAGGGTTTATATAGGGGGAGGAATTTGAGGGACTTTCAAAAGTGGTTCAGCTAAAAAAATTTCAAGAAATATTTGGAATCGTGTTTTTTATGGTGGAAATGGATTCTCCACCATCAAGAACCTTTACGTCACCCGAAATTTTGAAGTTTGACTACAAAAATCGGTGCAAGATAGTTACACTACAACATTTTTTCATTGGAAATGCAAGATATAAATAATAAATACATTTTTTATTTGGATATATAAATAAATATATCCAAATTATATGAGTTGGTCAAATATGACAATTATAAAATCCTTTGATTTTCAACCAAAGAAAAAATATCTATCTATCTATCTATATATATATATATATATATATGATTTGACCAAGTATTCAGAATTCAACCAGTGTTTAAATGTAGTTTTTTTTTTAAGTTTTTCGTGTTATTTTTAGATAAAATTTGTGTAAAATTTGGCATAGATTTATTAAAATTACAAGTTTGAGAGGTGAGATATTTACAATCAAAATGCCCTAGGAATTTTTGAGGATGATGAATCCATTTATAGAGACAACAGACTACTTTAAACAATACAAATCAAGATTTTTCCACATATTATTTCAAGGTGACTAGCCATAAATCTCCCCAAAACTCCAAAAAGTGCCACTTAAAGACTACTCCTTTACAATTTTGATTTCCCACATAAACTAGATAGCACATTATTTATGACAAGTTAAAAATCTAATAGTTGTAAATGGAAAAATATTAAATATTCATTAAAACATTTTGAAAGATACAATTTATTAGTATATTATTTTTTAATTATTATAATTATAATTATTATTAAATTATTTTAACTATTTAATTATTTATTTACTATTTATTAATTAATTAATTTAGTATTACTCTTTCTTCAATATTTTTTTTTTTTTAATCCATCTTAACACGAGATCTACATAGGAATCAAAGCTTCTTTCACTCTAATAGAGATTTTCACCTCACATTTCATCCCTCGCATGAATTAATTAACTAATTCAAATTATAATTATACATATAATTCTACCTTTTTATTTTTATTCTTTTAATAAAAATCAAAATATTTTAATTAATAATTATAATTATTAATTTTATTTTCTATTTTATGTAATTATGGTCATAATTAATAGTTTTATAACAATTAATTTCATTGTTTTTTTTTTTTAAATGCAACTTCATTTAGTCAATTGTTTACAAGACAAGACAATACAACATCTCTACTATACTAGGCTCAAGACTTTTCCCCACAATAAAATAAATATCTACTCTATCTTAAATAATTATAGGTTTATATCCAAAAAGAAGAAGAGAATGAACATCTCCATCAATTTTATTAGTAAAATTGTTGTGTGGAAGAGGATTTCTCCTTTCACAAACAATAAGGTAGCATGTACACCAACTTTATGTCTTAGGACCCTAAAATTATATTATTGTTAATTATTATATTATAAATATTAATTAATTAATTAATTATTATTATTATTAGCACATTATTTTTAACTAATATATATTTTCTTATTATATTATTTTTTAAACTATTTAATGGGTCAATTTCTCATTCACGAATTAAAAGTGAGTTTATCATTATCTCTTTCAATATTTATGTTAGGATTATTTAAAATATACAAAGAATAAACTAATATAATTTAAACATTATATGTTTTCGAGATTTTTATTGGAATTTAACATTTTTTTCCTTAAAACTTAGTTTTTGTTGTTTAAAATCAATTTTAACTACATATATGGATTTAACATCCCAAAAAACTTTTGGAGTGTTCTAAAATTGTGGAGAGTTCAGAACTCGAACTTGTGATTCCAACAAATCCCTACTAAATTCAAAAAAAATTAGACTTCAAAATATGACACTAAAGTTAAAAAAATATAACATATATAATAAATAACAACTAAAAAATGTGTTATTTCCATAATTATTACTAAGTTATATATTTTTATATACTTTATATTCCACAATAACATCACATAATATAAAAAATTAGAAAAAAAATACATACTAATATAATTTGAACCATTACTAAATATATATAAGTGGGCCAGGCATCAAATATTATGAAATATTTTAGAGTTCCAACTTAAAATAAAATAAACACAAACTTGAATTTTTATAAAGATTATATATATAAAAAAATACTATATACAAAACTAATATATGATTTCGTCAAATATTTACAATTATGATTTCCCACTTAAACAAAATAGCAGAATTGCGTTATAATAGGTTAAAAAATGAAAAAGTTATAAATTGAAAATTATTAAATATTTTTTTTTAAGGAATATAGGTTCAAGTCTTGAGAAAGGTAGAGCATGAATATTTCTATAATTAAATTATTTTGTGGATATGGATTTTTTTGTTTCACAAAAATAAGGTCTTTTATGTCAATTTAATGTTTTACTTAATCATGACTTTAAAATTAGTTTATTATTATTTATTATATTATATAAATTGATTATTTTTTTCATTTTCATTTATAGTAACAATATAAACTATATTCTATTATTTAATTTCAATTATTTAGGTGACATATTTTTTACT
Source organism: Pinus albicaulis (assembly GCA_034641835.2). NCBI lineage: Eukaryota > Viridiplantae > Streptophyta > Pinopsida > Pinales > Pinaceae > Pinus > Pinus albicaulis. The sequence continues at coordinate 104,048 of JAXQQM020085662.1, read as the reverse complement.
ATCCATTAACTCTTAAATGAGTTTATTTCATGATTATGACCATGTTGTATTTATCCTCATGATGATATTACCTGATATAATAAAATTAAAAAAAAAAATTAACAACAATCTATTGTGTTTCTCCTTGGCTATGGATTTTTTCTTAATATTTGTGGATTTATCTTTATTTTACATGTAATTATGACAAAGTATGTAAATAAATATAATCTAGAGTGTATAATTTCACAAGGTATCGAGAATTATGAAATCTTTACAAATAAAAAAAGAAAAGAAAACAAAGATGAGTTATTGTATTCTAAAAATAGAAAGGTTATTGTGCATAAAGGTGCTCTTCATCCTAGTATGAAAGAGATGTTGTAATGTAGTTCATGTAAAAAATATCACTCACTCAAATTACATAAAAATAAAAACAAAAACAAAATAATAAAAATAATGGAAAATTAATGATTAAAATAAAATTGAGGTAAAAAATGAAGAGCTAAATAGGCTTTCTTACAATACCATAGATTAATACCATAGGCCAATACCATGGATTATGAATACCATATGCCCAAACAAATTTAATTCATTCAAATTCCTAGGTAACATTCTAAAAGCAGGAAGAAATCAAAATTATATATATATATATATATATATATATATATATATATATATATATATATATATATATATATATATATATATATATATATATATATATATATATATATATATATATATGACTAGGCTTCTATTGTACAAGCACAATATCAATAGCATAGGAGATCATAGACTTCCTAATCTAGCTTTAAATTCCAGCCAAAACCACCTAAGGCTTAAACGAGGTTGGTATAAAGACACCAGGGCCTGGTTAAACCATTGGGAGATTGACCAGAATGTTGCATTACAAAACATTAATAACATTAAAAAAATTGTTACTTCTAAGTACAAATAAAAAATTTGGTGTGGGAAAGATCTAGAAGCTACAAGAAAATTAAGATATTATAAGGAGGTCATCAACCCCACCCTAAAAGATCAAAAGTATCTCTCTATTTTAACTTGCTCAAAGAAGAAAATTAATATAGCCAAGATTAGAACCAACTCTCATGAGCTCCATAGTGAAACAGGACAGTTCCTAAAACACCATGGATGGAAAGGATCTGCCATCTCTGTGAGAATATGAACATCAACGATGAAAATGACTTCCTCTTAGAGTGCCCCGAGTACAACCACATTAGAGCTCAATTTCATAATCTTTGTTGCAATACTGACCTTCCTAACCTTTTAAGATGTCAAAATCATAGTGGGAGGCTTCTCTCCAAGATTTTTGAGCATAGGAATAAAATCTTAAACCAAAACCGATAAACCAAAGATTGGTCTAAACGTTAACCACCACCATCATCATCATCATAAAAAATAATATATATATATATACTACTAACGAATGTACACCAATAAAGTGGATTAATACTATGGGCCAATACCATGTGCTCAAACAAAACAAAACACACACACACACACACACATATATATATATATATATATATATATAAAATCTCTTGAGGTGAAAATCTATTTTAAAGTGAATAGATTTTATTTCTCTAAGCCTTTGTTGGAACCATATTTAAAATGAATATAAGATAGTATATAAAAATTTACTATCGATAGTATATGATTTCACAAAATATTCAACATTATAATTTTTAAATGAAAAAATAAAATATATTGGAATTATAATAATTTTGTAAAGGTTATAAATAAAAATATAAATAAAATGTATCAATTAATTACAATTAAAATTAAATTTAAATTTATAAAATAAAATATTTTAAACTTTAATATTTATAATATTTTTAATATAATGGAGTGGAGGAGGTTTCGAGTATTGGTGGAAGATTTTTATGGTACTTTGAGCATATTAGAAAATGTTTTGAAGGGTTTTAGCTATAGTAAAAAGTACAACGACATTTATTTAGACCCTAACATGAAGGATATTGTGGTTATGCACGATCTTGAACTAAATCATTTTTTTTTACAAGAGTGCCATTTCCATGTGGTATTCAGTATTCAAATATGGATGACACATCAGCGTCGTTCACTTTGGATGGGGATTTTGGTTTCTTAGAGAAGTGAAAACTTGTATATATAGTTTTGAATGTCTAAGGCATGCAAGCACCTATGGAATAGAGAAACCATAGAATGTTTAAGGAAACAAAGGAGAATAGAGCACTATTTTTACGTAGTTCGGAAAGAGTTCCACCAAATTTCCCGAAAACTTTTGTGTGCAATGTTATAGCACTCGAAGATATCATTCCAAGTTGTGGGTCAATCAGTTTCAATGAAATTATCCCTTTTATTTCTCCATGGGCCTTTTGAGTTGGAAATCTGTAGCCAAAATATTGTGAGGATTTTTCCTTGAATGAGGGATCGTCACTAGATGCCTTAGATAGATCATAATCTCATGGCCTCAACATAATTTGTTTAGCATGAATCATTGAGATGGATTTTAGAGGTGATTTGTTTAGGGCCCAAGGTTCCCTTACCCCATAATAAATTCAGGTGACTTTGGTAGGTAGGTAGGAAGGACTCTAATATGGCAATGCATTAGGGCTTCTTTTGCATTTGGTAGTGTCATAAACCATAGGTGGAGGTGCACAAAATGTTTTGGATTTAGGTGGTGTCTCTTTAGTGGTTCAACTCTAGGATGGTGGGATAACGAAATCAAGAGGAATTTTCATGGTTGGTGAGGGTTTGGTCATCTGTGAGGAAGGAAATATCAAGGGGATTGTATAGGCCTAGATCTCATGTCTTGGATGGTGGTTACAAACTGATACCCTTTTGCTTTCCTCAATCAATCCTCTTATAAGACCAACTATAAAAATGTAATCAAGCATGTTTCCCTCCTTATTTTGTGCCCTTATCATCTATCCATAACATGATAAAATACCTTTTCATGCAATTCATTCATGATGATACGACGTGAATATGAAAACCCCTTGCCTAACATGGTGCATTCTAATCCATAAAATCAGCTCGAGGAAACTGATAGGGTGGACAAGGAGTCTCACTACCTATGTATTTGTGAAAATCTGGTAGGAAAGGGGAAATATTGAGCCTTATGACTGTGCAGTGGATATTTTAGGCTAGGATGAGGGACATGAATGCATAGTTTCTAGAATCAGTGAGGGCATGCTACAAGGACAAGGTCGAAGAAGGTCTATTGCACAGTTATGGAGGTCATGGATGCCAATATAACTACACAGTGCACAGTTATAAGGCTCGAAGGATGAGACTGTGTCTTGAAGTTGCGAAGTGCATAGTTGAAGCTGGGTTGGAGGCCATAAGTGCGCAATTATGGCGATCATGATTGAGGCTTGGCTGTAAGAACTACGCATTGAAGCAATCTTGGAAGGCAAGTATTGCGCACTGCGGAGCTCCAAGAAATAAGGTCACAACTAGAGGATTGATACTGTGCTGTGTAAAACTCAGAGGATGTAGAGTGAAGCTAACGTGCTAGGCTAGGAAGTTCTATGAAGAATGGCTAAAGGCGTGACCGGTAGGATCGGTGAACAATGATGTGATTTGAATTTTGTCACACACTTAACATATTTTGATGAATCAATCAACAGAGATCATTCATGACGTAGAGAAAAATCATTTTCCTCCATGCAACAGTGTTACGACTAGTTACGATAAGTGCGACTCCAAATATAGACTTCAGGAGGACTATGATGACATTCGTGCTACAGTGTTTAAAACATTGGAAATGAGTGTGACGGGTACTTACAAGGTTAGAAAATTCATTTACACAAAGGTGACCTCTTGGAACCATCAGAATAAGCTAATACATAATATGTGACAACCAATAAGCCAAAATACTACACTTTCATACTTTGCGAAAGGTATCACAATACTGTGAGAAAACAGATAGAACAAACTTGAAAATTTGTGACGTCAACAAGAAAAACCAAAGAAGGATTTGAAAGATTGGTATAGGACAAAATTTTGGAGGGTTTTGTAGCAGCCACAATAGGCTGGAAGTATGGTAGGGTGATGGTGAGTTTATTTTGAGTCACATGATGTATTCCTTTGAAATAATTCATAGATTTCGCATGGAGAAATGAAAGCCTATGGACAAAAATCTAGTTACAAATAGGAGGAAGGAGAGTGCTTCTTCACGAGAGGCAGTAGATGCTACCATTTACAGACACCTTGCGGGATCCTTGATGTATCTAGTGTACAAAAGGCCTGACATATGCTATATAGTTAATCGGTTGATTCAAGCAATGATGAAACCTACAAAAATTTATTTGAAGGAAATAAAGCATGTGTTTAGGTACCTCAGAGGCACAACCGAGTATACGTTATGGTACAAGAGGATAAAGGGAGTGAAGCTCTAAGGCTTCAGTGATGCAGATTGTGTAGGGGGTCAAAAAAATAGGAAAATTACTTTAGGTGTTATCCTCAATGTTGGGTCTGCAACTATTTTCTAGTATAGCAAGAAACAGAGGTTTGTGGCACTCAACGCAACATAGACTGAATACATGGCTGTAATTTCAGTAGCATGTGAGACCATATGGATGAGGAAAATAGTTGTGGGTCTTTTTATTCAAGAGATGGATCTGAAAATTCTTTATTATGACAATCATAGTTGTATTAAACTCTCTAAGTATCTCTTATTTCATGAAAGGTCTGAACACATTGATATTAGGTATCATCACTTGTTGGATTGTGTACATAGGAGAATTATGATGATATAGTACATTCCAAATAAGGATCGGGATGAATATATCTTGATAAAGGTGTTATCAAGAGGAAAATTTAAATTTCACAGGTGCAAGATAGGGGTGGTGAAAAATCCCCTTCTTTCTAAGAGGGAGTATTATAAATTGTAATAAGAAAGGCTAAATTTGACTTGTTCCTTGGTCAAATTTAGAAATTTTATTTTCCACATGAGCATGATGACTTTTATGGAAGTTAGCTAGAGTGAAATGGCCTTGTCTACTAGTTAACTCAGTAAATTTTAGTTAGAGGCCTAAAGGAGAGTTGTGCATGTAGTGATTGCTAAAACTTAGCAATCTAGTTTAGTTATTTTCACTTGAACTCAGTTAACTGAGCTCAAGTCCTTATTTGAGTCAGTAGAAGGTCAGTTGAGTAGTACAAATGTTTTTATCTCAGTGATCTCTCAAAAAAACTAGTTAATCAACTAAAAATATCCCACACATGCATGGAATTAGAATTGCCTAGTTGGAGTGGAGGAAAAAGCACATTGTAATTATCAATTGTATACTATTTGAGTGTACAAGCTTGGTTATTGAGAAAGGGAGTCATTCATTAGGAATTTGATAAGAAAATAGGAGTAAATTTCTATCTCATAGGAGATAATTTCCTCAAGGATTGGGAAATGAAATAGGAACAAGATGGGGCCTTGAATTGGTTAAGTGTTTCCCAGAGCAACACAATCAATAGGATAACATGTTTACCATGCAGGGTGTGCTTCAAGATTGAAACGAGACATCGTAATAGTTTCTCATTCTCTTCCAATTAATGAAAAGAAAGAGAGGCATTTTTTAAAGTTGGGTCCCCTTGTAAAATCATCATGTTCTTGTGGTTTTAATGGTTGCATGTCATTGCACGTGTTTCTAAACTGTGATTTATATTCCATAAAATAGCACGGGAAATTTGCAATCTCTTGATTTAAGTTCGATTTCATTAGTAGTATAAAATTTCTATTAATTTCTACAAGAGATTTCTTAAAGTACACATATGAACATTCCCACATGTGTGAGGAATGTGGGTTGATACAATATATCCTTAGTATCATGGTTTTCAATAGTACGGTGAACTTGCAAGAGGCATAACTTCCATATATGAACTCCATTTGAAGTGACTTTTGTATTGTTTGATATATTTTTGTGTGTAGAAAAATTTCGAGGGGCTTCAAGATAATATTGCAATTTTTTGACCCAAAATGTATTTTTTTTATGACTCAAATTGGCTCTCGATGTTTTCAAACCCAAAATTACCAAACTTTGACTTGCCCCCTAAAGCAGGCATGCAAGTCAATTATGACAATTTTCCCACCTAGAAAGTACCAAAATAGATAAAATAGTATATAATGATCTATTCTAATTTAAATGAGGAGACTCTTATCTCAACTTTGTAGAAGAAATAAAAATTCTTAGCCTTCGACAGTGTTGCATTGACACTAAGCCTTATATACTTTGATTTCCTTAAAAAATATAAAAAAATTTCATATATATATATATATAAATATATAAGCATACACACTTAAATCATTTTAATAAGTAAAATATTGTAAACATTAAGATATTTACAATATATTTTTTATTCCTTTTAATACTTGATAAATCAAATTAATATTTTTAAATTTAATTTAATTTTTAACTTAATTTTTTGTTAATCCTTTAAATCCTTTAATAAATTTATATTTAAAATAATTAACTGCTAATCAATAGAATGATAAAATAAACCTAAATTATATTACAAAAATATTTTAGGGCATATTCTTCTACCCTTTAACATAATGTTAATACTTGTATTTTATATATTTATAATGTAAGCTTTAAATTATGAAATAAATATGGAAAAATATCCTAATCCATAGTCACCATTTCCTTGGGCCCATAAAGTATTTTCATAGTCGGTTTATTTATTCTAGATTATTATAATTATATCTAAAAGCCTTTCTACAAAAATTGTCTCATGAGATGCATATTACCATCCATGTGATCAGCATAGCTTTTATTTCTTTCCTATGTTACTCAATGGATATGAACAACAACAACAAAAACAGTTTAAGAAAATAATATATAATACTTTCAGAAATATGTGCAAATTATAATGGGGCTTTGCCCTTGGGGAATGTGTAGAATTCTTCTTCCACTTCATCTAGGTGACCCGGTTCACCCTATTAGAGGGGTGTGTTATATGGGGTGGGTATTGTTGACAAAAAATAAATTTTCATATGCCAATGAGGAACATGTAGAAGAAGTTGGTAGGAAGAAGGAACTATGGGTACCGGATGAGAATGAAGAAGAGACTGTGGACCACCATGGTGATTAAAATATTTTCCTAGAGTTATATATAGTTAAACCATTGCCTTAATGTTGTGAGAGCATCATAAATTCGCTTTACTAAGGTGCATGCTCCACATATGTAAATACATATCCAACATATACTCCACCACTTGGAGTATCTACTTGTATGAGATGCATTTCCACTAGCTCCATTGCCTCTTATCTCAAACCTTCAAGTTGTGTTATAGAAAGGGGATGTAGATACTTCATCCTTGCCATTTCCATGTAAGTATGCATAATTTTTATCATGGTCCACATATGTGAATGCGTACCTAGCATATACTCCACAACTTTGAGGCTTGACTAGTCTCAGCACTGCCAATATTTTCATTCTTGGTATATTAGACCTTCAAGCTAGAAATGGGATGAAGATAATGCATAGTGGGTAAAAATGGTTGTGTGTAAATTTTCATCATGTTCATAAAAAAAGAATAAGAGAAATGAACAAGCAAGTGAAGTTCACCCATGTATTTGACTCCTCAAGGATGAAGCACCAAAAGTAGTGAGTGTGAAGCACCATATGTGAGTCATTAGAATCTAAATCAAAGGAAATATGCCTCAAGTTTCATGGTGAGCTATTGATAAATATAAATATTTAGGGTGTAGGTTTAAATATATAACAATATTTTTTTAAGGAAAATGTAGCTTGAGGAACGAATGAATGCAATGGCTAAATTTGTAGCGGTTTAGGTGCTTGGTGCCACATAAGACCCTTAATGCCACTGTGCAAGCTTCTCTCATGTATAAATCTGAATGTCATCTTGTTACACTGTAATTTATCACCATGATGTTTTAGTACTCCCTTAGAAGTCTACAAAATCAAAGTTCCTAAAATCAAGCCTTGAAATTGATAGAAAAACTCATAAAAGTCTTAAAACACTTGTATCGCACTTTCTCTTAACATTGCCTGCGGTGCCGCATCTTTTTTTTCTAAAGCATGCGGAGCTAAACACACTTTTTCTTAATTAAGGGTGTGGACCCCTGTAAGAGGTAAAATGAAGGTAGAAAGTAACATTTAGAATCCCAGAAGTCAAATCTCGAAGCTTCTAGAAGCAATTATCCAGTCGAAGGTTCACTCCTATCATGTATGTTCATTCCTCCATTATGGGAGCCTACCACTTGATTTATTGAGCTCAATCCCTTCAAAAGATCATTCTATCCCTTCTTATGTGGAACCATAACCTCCTCTCTTTTCCTATAAATTGAAGCTATAATGCAGCTTCAAGGGTTAGAGTTAGTGAGTTAGACTTTGAGAATTTTTGAGGAAAAATGCTGTAGAGATTCATACCCTCTTAATTGATCATTATATGGGAATGATTACACACCCATGTGCATTTTAGCTGAGAGAGTGCAAAGCTTTTCTGAGCAAAGGAAACACCTATTCCGGACCCCAGGAAGGCCTGTATGACATCAAGGCAGACATGTTTGTAAGGATCTTCTTATTCAAAGATAATACGAATGAATATCTTTTTCTCAATGAGTTTCTTAGTTAAATAGCTTGTTTATCATGTTTTATCAATGGGTTATTTAATTAATTATCTCATTTATTGAATTCCTTGATCATCTTGATAGACGTTTGATTCATGAGTTAATTTTTATTATGCAGGTGATTTTGATCTTTTCTTGTGTTTGTGATTGCAGATCCTTGACGACGACTTTATTCAAGCCACTGGAAAGATGATCATCACTGGAATACAAGTAGGTTTCCAAAAACCTATTATAGTTAATTCTAAATCAAACAGTATCTAGAGAAAATAGTTTTATTTGTTCATTTGTTGCTAGCTGTCCGTAGGACACTTGGGAGGTTTGTCTTGTCCATAAGACCGACTTATCCGTCCAACAAAATGGCAACTCTGCTGGGCAATGTATTTTTTATTTCGTTTGTTTTGACTTGTGAATTTATTTTTTTCTAATTTTGATTGATTTACACTGGCTTGGGTAGTTTATCCCTGTAGAATCCCTCAGAAAATTTTTAGAGTTTTTTATTTTTCTCTCTTAGTTTTCAGGTATCTGCACTTTTCTTTTAGAAACAGTGCACGCGTCATCTCTCTTTTCTTGTATAAATAGTGAAGGAACGCACTTGCTTACGCTGAATCCTGCGGACCTTGTGAAAATTTTTGGAAAATTTTGAAATTCTCTTTTGTGGATTAGTTTATTAGATTCTCAGTCTATACCCATACTTGTATCTTCTGTCAGAAAGCTTTGATTAAGAGTTTATTTCAGCATTTTTTAGTTTTGAATGATTTTCTGAAAGATCTGCATGACATAGTGATTTTTTCTTTGTCTTTATCCCACTCAAAGATTAGAAGCCTTGGTATACCTTTAGATCCCTGGTATTTCTTTTCTTTCTTGTTGAATTTGACATCATAGCAGAAATTTTTTTATGAGATTTAGATCCCATTTTCTCATTTGTAAATATTTAAAAAACTTTTGTTGATAAGTTTGGAATTTCACTTAAAAAACCAAAACTGGGTTTTTTTTGAGTTCTTGCTGATCCAAGCAAAGAATTTCTTAGTTAGATAACAAGCTAAGCAAAACATCCTCAAAATATTTAAAGTTTTAATTCAGATTTAGTCTTTAGAAATTTTAGATCTCAAAATTAGTGTTTTTAGTTTTGAGTGTTATTCCTAGAAATTATAGTTTTCTTTTGAAGAAAAACTTTGTTTGTAGTTTCGATCTTGAATGATAAAGGGATTTCTTATTGAGGCAATAGATCATTTTGAGTTCTCAGGAAATTAGATTTATTTTCATTTATTCTTGTTTGAAGGAAATAATTGTTTTAAAAAGATTGCATTTCTCAACTCTTCCTTTAGATAGAAATTCATTGAAAGGAAACGAATTTTTTCTCATAATAGATGCATTTTTAGTATGTTTTGAGTTGGGTCACTACATATCATCAGTTTCACTTACGCACCTATTGTCCTAAGAAACAACCTATTAAAAGCAACGCTTAAATTAAAATCAATCTAGTAATTTTTTATATTTATAGGGCTCTTTTCACCAATATAGCTTAGGCTAGTGTCTTGGAGTAGGGAGTATTTAAGTCTCCAAGACAATTAAAACAAATGATTAGTCAATCTTGTGGTAAGAAAAATCCAATAGTCGCTTGTATGTTCTGGGAAGCTCCTCTTAAAGGAGTCAAGCACGAGGTCATATCTGAACCAGTGGGATAATCAATTCTATCTCATTGGGAATGATAGCTGATGTGCGCGTATTAACAATGGTAAACCTCGGATAGACCATTGTCGACGAGCCTGGGGTCACTTTTTAGTATACCTTGGATTAGGTCAAGGAGCCTTCAAGGGGATTGAGCTTTGTTACTCTGCCCTTGCGCATATGTTGGATCATAGATTGTTCCCCTAGTTATATTAATTTCTATTGGTAACCATAGTGGCCATAATCTTTACGGTTTTTTCCTAAGGTGACGGTGGAGGAAAGATCCCACTATACCTGGAGTAGACGTCAACTAGACTCACTTGGATTCTCCGGAGGGTTATCTTCACTCGAGATGGTTTAAGTGGAGAAACTTGCACCGGTCTGTTTCATTAAGCAATTTGTCGGGGTAACTATTCCAACCGCCCTTTCTACATTAAAATACTACGATGTTGGATTTCATCACCAGCTAGTGTTTTTAGTGTGGGAAGTTACTTTTTGTGTGTGGTTTGATCTCCTAGATTTTTAGGTATGTGATTCATTTTTTTGTTTCCTTAGCGACTTTATGAATTTTCATTGAAATTTTCTTTGATTGCGTGTGATTAATAATTTTTAATCGTGGCTGAATTACTAAGACAATCGCGTAGACTCCAGGGAAAACCCCCTGAGTATACACCAAGCCAACTTGAAGGGCTGCAAGCTCTAGTACCGCCTAGTGTCAATAGAACTAGATCAACAGAAACAGGAGAATCATCTATAGTTACTCATCCTGATCATCAATCACAAACAACAGAATATATTCAAGAGCCAATTTCAATTTTCGAGGTTACTGGTAGTATTTCTCCTTCCAGTGAATTAGCTGAAGAACCTGAAATTTATTAGCCTGACACTGAACCTACTGTATTGGAACCATATTCAAGATTTTTTACTCTAACTTCTAGTGATCCTGATTCACCTAGGGTAAGACATCGCATTACTGAAAATATTCCTTCTAACCTCATATGTATTGAAGAACTTGTTGGTCCAGACGAATATTTAAATCTTCTCGAAACCTAAGAAAATTTGAATATTAGGGAGCGTTAATCAATATTCTATAGTCATTTTAAAACAGACGCTCGGTATTTATCATTGACATATTTTTTACAAAACGCAGGTCTTACTTATTCACCACCCCGAATTCCTTTTCAACCTACACCAAGAGGTTATCATCCTTCATCAGCTATGTCGAGTGAGTCATCTATGTTTTCTAAATCTCCAGAAAAATTCTTATATGGTGGTCTGTCTATTCCTTCGGGATACCAGTCGCTCTCTGGTACTTTCTCGGGGGCAGCTCCTCGACCAATTGAATAGGTGCTATCATCTAGTAAAAATGACACTAAAACTAAAACGTTAAATGCAGAGAATATTTTTATGATGTCTAGCAATATTCCAAATCCTCAACCTCAAGGTATTCAATTACCACCTGGGGGGAAACCTCAAGGTAGTCAGTTACCACCTGAGGGGCAACCTCAACGTAGTCAGTTACCGCCTGGGGAGAAACCTCAAGGTAATTTTTTACTGGGACAAACTGTAGGACAATATTATCTACTCGGAGAACAAGCTCAAGGATAGTACATACCTCAAGGATAGTACATTCCTCAGGGTCAACCCCAGGGTCAAATTATTCCTCAGGGTCAACCATAGGGTCAATTTATTCCTCAGGGTCAACCCTAGGGTCATTTTATTCCTCAGGGTCAATATCAACCCCAAATCCAGTACATGCCTCAAGGTTATCAACCTCAAGGTCAGTAGATGAAAATTTTCCAGTTAATTATCAACCCTACGTTCAATCTGGTTATGGTCCTTCATATGCACAACCTTCCATGGGTCAATACCCCGGAATGAATATGGTGTGGGATCCAACTCAAATTCAATAGACTATGCAACCTAATGTGCAGATACCTAATCAACCTAGACAGCCTATAGGTTCTGGTCCAACCCAGCAACCTGTCCAGCCTACTATTCAAGTCTCTGCACCTGGTTCTATTCAGCATCATGGGCCTAGTACACCTCATACTTCGCCTCAGACTTCTGTTGATGTTACAACTTATGTTCAACCTACCACACCTATTTCTGGAGTATATGTAGCTCTTGTTTCTACTACCCCTCTATCAGTGAAAATTCCTCAAGTATTTGTGCCACAGTCAGGACCTACAATTCAGACTATGGTCCAGATGCCTACAGGACAAGCTGGTAATAGGACAGTTTTTGCTAGTCAACCGCAATTTACCTATCAACCATACCAGGGATAGTATCAAAAGGCTACAAAAATCCATTCTATCAGTATCAACCGTACCCTGGGTATACTTATAAAATACCTCAACAACCCCAGTATGGTCCGGTTAATCCTGGTTACCCAGGAGGTTTCACGATTCCAAATGCGCATCGAATTCCAGGGTATCCTGGATATCTTCCTCCTAGCACTGGTTTGATCACACAAGGTTATCAAGACCCTAGCCATCGGTTACTATTTATAGAAACTTTAGATTTACCGGATCTATCGCGTCTTACGAACGATCCTATATTTTATCTTCCATATTGGCTGTCGATGCCTAATAAGTTTCCCAGTGATATTGCAAAGTTTGAGGGCAAGTCAGGAGAGGATCCATCTAATCACGTTATGACTTATCACCTCTAGTGCGCATCCAATTCATTAATCAATGATTCGATTCAATTGCGTCTTTTTCAGAGAACTCTCATTGGTCTAGCTTCCAAATGGTACATTGAGTTACCACGCGACTCTTTAAATAATTTTAATGCACTAGCTACTACTTTCTTAACCCATTTTCAGTTTCCTGTCAGATACGACAATGGCAGAGAATTTTTGAATTCATTAAAAAAGTTTATGTCTACGTACATTTCCGATCATATTCATGAATGGAGACGTAGAAGGCGTTTAGTGAAGGTCTTTATTTTGGGTCAAATTTTGGTTGAATGGTTTATTAAATTGTTATTGCCCACAATTAATAAAGATGTGGCCAAAGGAGGCGTTGTTACAGAAGAGAAAGTCATTGCTCAGGCTCAGTACCTTGACCTTGTATATGCCCAGTCAGGTACTGTGTATGATAAAATCCCTGATTTACCAAGACCTAGTCAATTAACTACAACTCCTTCTAGCTCTCATGTCGCTGATGGTGTTATTGGTTCTGTTAGCAGTGGTAAAAGTAAGAAGAAATCTTCCAAGATGACTTCCCCTATTATTACTTTACCTGATTTACCGAAAGGAGATTCTTCTATTGAAGCTTATGCCAATATTCATGTTGTAGAATCATCTACAACCAAACCTAAAACCGGTGATAAGAACAAAGGTAATAATAAAAATAAAAAATCTTCAAAAGATAAAAATGATACAACTGAACTAGCTGACGAAAAACACAAACCTCGATATCCTTGTCTGATATGTGACGAGGATCATTTTACAAAAGAGTGCCCACATAGAGCCGAGGTATCAAAATTAGTTAAGGGTTCGCCCATAACTATTGTCTTGAAGGATCCCTTCCCTGCTCAAGATAATAACATGATTGGATCTTCCTCAAATGCGCTAGAGAATATCTTGATGGTTGCGACGCAATTGCAAGATTACAGTAGTAAAAATCCCATTAAAGAAGAAGAAACATCTAATTCAGCATCAACTACATCTCCCTTAGTTTCTAATCCATTACAGATCGAGAAACAAAATCCTGACTTAGTAGTCAAACCGCCTGCTAAAGGTATACTTCGTAAACCAGCTTTCAATCCACATGCGAGAGCTGCCCAAAATTACAATATTAGTGAAGACTTGGAAATTTCCCCTTCAGTAATGTTGGCTTTGGAAGTACTACAATCATGTCTAGTCCAAAGAAAATTACTATTGTTAGTTTTAGGAGCCGTAGACCTCCAGGATTTGAAGCTCATGATCTTTGATTTAGAGAATTTTATACCCCATCTACCCCATCAAATGGCTTTTCAAATTCCGGTAACATTAAAAAAAAAAATATGTATTTTTCGTACTGTTGTTGATGAAGGGGCTTCTACATGTATCATGTCATTAAAATGTTGGAAATCACTTGTTTCTCTGACAATTAACCAATCACCAACTATCCTCAAAGCTTTTGATGGAAGAGGTTTTCAGCCGTATGGTATTTTGCAAGATCTACCAATAGAGGTCGAAGGAAAAACCATTAATCTAGATGTGGAAGTGGTTGATGCCCCTTTAGATTACAACCTTCTCCTGGGTCACATTTGGTCTTATGCCATGAATGTTGTTGTATCATCGAGCTTTTGTCTTATCATGTTTCCTCATAAAGGAAAGATCGTTAAAATCGATCAGCTCTCATATTATTCATCCGACCTAGCCTCTATTGATAGCATCTAGCATATCAGAAAATCGACTATCCCTTATAAAGATGTCGGAGTAGGTTTACTTAAAGATTAAGCTTTACTGGGAAGTTTTTCCCTGCCTGCTCCCAACATACAACCTCCTATTTCTAATTTCAATATGATTACATCAAGTACTATTTCCTTTGATGATCCTTGGATAGTACCTTCAGACTTAGAACTGGATTCTTTCGGTGATGTGATGCCTTTGAGTCGTTTTGAGTTACATATCAGGAAGTACAGTCATCTTTTGATACTCCTCCAACTGAATCTGATCCAGTGAATGTGATCATTGAGGAGTCACTGTCAATATTGAGCTCAGCTTCGACATCAATTTCGGATCTTTGTCAACAAGTATTTGTTACTAATGAACATATTCGTGAATTCTTGTCGGTCGATTAATTACCATGGAAGATCTTCATCATAGGTCTTCATTTTTACCTGATCTCGATCATTTTGAGAATGATTTTTCCTCCATTTTTACTATTGATTACGTCAAAGAACCTCATAATCCTCTCTCGCATTTCGATTCTGAATTGAACTTAGAGAATATTTCTACAACGGTTCCACTTGACATTTCAGTAAAACCTGAAATTGTTGAAAACATTCATATAGGTGCTTCTTGTACGACTGATGAAATCCAAGCATATAAAGCCCTATTTCAAGAATTCTGCGACATTTTCCCTTGGTCATATGAAGAAATGCTAGGAATCGATCTGTCTATTGTTGTTCATGAAATCAAAACATACCCGGATACTAAACCTGTTAGACAGAGATTACGTCAAATACATTCGAGAAAAGCTGTCGCTATTAAAGCCGAAGTTGAAAAATTACTTCGTGCAGGTTTTATTTATCCGATTTCGTTAACGGATTAGGTATCTAATATTGTTCCGGTTAATAAAAAACAAGGAACAATATGAGTGTGTATCGATTATAGGGATATATATCAAGCTTTTCCAAAGGATAATTATCCAACCCCTTACATCGATCAAATTATTGACGATTATGCTGGAAGTGAAATGTTTTCATTCATGGATGGATTTTCTGGCTACAATCAAATCAACATACTCCCTGTAGATCAACCCAAAACAACTTTCATTAGTCCATGGGGAACTTTTTCTTATCACAAACTACCTTTTGGACTTAAGAATGCTAGTGCCACTTTTCAAAGGGCTATGTCTTATGCATTTCATGACATTAAACACATTGTGCAACCCTACCTCGATGATTTTCCTGCTCATTTTTTGCGCAGAGCAGATCATATCACTCATTTACGAGCCATTTTTATACGATGTAGGCGTTATAATATTCGTTTGAATCCTCAAAAATTTCTTTTTTGTGTACAATCTGGATGATTGTTGGGATTTATTATCTCAAAGGTAGGCATTCGTGTTGATCCATCGAAGGTTGAGGCAATCATCAATTTACCTCCTCCTTCTAATCTTCACCAACTCCAAATTTTTCAAGGGAAAGAAAACTTTTTATGTCGATTCATTCCTAACTATGCCGAGTTAACGAAAGGTTTCACCAGGTTGTTGAAATAGAATATTCCTTTCTTTTGGGACGAGATCGCTGATAGATATTTTGATGCTCTGAAACACGCGTTGACCCATGCACCATTACTGCATCCTCCCAATTACAACCAAGATTATTTTTTGTACCTTGCCACTTCCAATTCCACGATAGGGATGGTTCTAGTTTAGGAAGATGAATTCCATGGTGAACATGTGATTTACTATATTAGTCGTAACTTGCATCTGACTGAAATCAAGTATTCACATGTGGATAAATTGGCTTTGGCAGCTGTTCAAATTGTCCAAAATTTTCATCATTACATACTTTTACGCAAAACAACAGTGATTTATGATTGTAACCCTATGATATATATCTTGACCAAACAATTGCTAGGGGGGAAATACTCCAAATGGATTGTTATCCTGCAGGAGCTTGATTTGGAATTTGAGAAATCCAAATAAAATAAATCGTTGATATTTATTGAACTTATATGTGATTTCCCACGTAGTGATATAGAAACTATGGCAGAACAACCGATCATCGATGAATCCTTGTTTCTTATTAGTACCATTGATCCTTGGTATGGAGATATCATTGTTTATCTTCAGACCCAATATTTTCAGCCCGAGCTTTCATGGTCACAATGACATAAAATCCATTTCCAGTCTCAAAAATATCATATTGTTGGTCACACACTATACCGTCATGGTGTGGACTCTATTTTTCGATGTTGTCTCACCCATAAAGAAGTCGAACAAGTTTTAAATGACTGCCACTCTAGAGCATGTGGCGGTCATATGTCTGGGTACGCCACAACCCAAAATATATTACGCGCATGTTATTTTTGGTCGTCCTTATTTAAATATTATATATATACGATCTGAAAATGTCATAATTTTCAAATATTCGATCAAAAAATGTGTGCACCATCTGCTCCTCTTCACCCTATAATTGCTGTCAGTCCTTTTGCAAAATGGGGCATTAACTTCATTACATGTGACCCTCACTCGACCGGGGGGCATGGGTATATTATTCTCGCAGTAGATTATTTTACCAAATGGGCTTAGGCGATGCCTACATTCGTGGCATATGGCAAAACTATAGCTAATTTCATGTTCAATCATGTGATTGTTTGTTTTGGTGTACCCCAAGCAATAATTACTGATCATGGAATCCATTTTTAAAACATCATGATGACTGAGCTAACTGACCAACTTGGCCTACACCATGACAGTTCTACACCATATGATCTACAAGCTAATGGGTTGGTTGAAGAAATTAATAAATTTTTAGTCACCCATGATCAAATGAATCATCGGAATTCATAAGTCGAATTGGCATACCATGCTCTTTTCAGCACTTTGGGCATATAGAACCTCAGCAAAAACATCAATAGGCTTTACCCCTTTTCAATTGGTTTACGGTTTAGAAGTGATACTAGCGATCGAATGCGAGATATCGTCACTCAAACTAGCCATAGAGTTACTACTAGCCACTTCTGAAGAGGAGACACGTTTTTTGTACTTGGCTCAATTAGATGAGAATCAGCGCACCGTTGCACTAGCTACCGAGACTCATGCGAAATGAATGAAAGCTTAGTATGATAGGAGTGTTACACCTCATAATTTTTCAGAAGGAGACCTATTTTTGCTATATGATCAAGCTAACAATAAACTAGGGGCTGAAAAATTCGAACCTATGTGGCATGGTCCTTACATTGTCAAGCGACAGCTTGCAAAAGGGGCCTATTAATTGATTGATTTTGATGGGGTCTCTTTAGGTAAACCCAAAAATGGGCTTTATCTGAAGAGATATTGTGCTTGACTTTTGTGTGGAGATCTTTCCTGTATATTATTTATCTTTTAACTAGTGTGTTGTAGATTAGAAACGTGTGCCTAGTTTAAGTGTTCTTTTACTACCATTCCTGCTTATCTAGATTACTCTTGATATTACAGATGTCGATGTTTTTTCAAACATACATTGGTTTTGTTGATGGTGCTTGTCGTAGTACATGAAACATTTCTTCCATAGCCTGGGTTATTTATTCACCCACTGATGAGTTAATATCTGTGCGTGGGGTAAGCCTCGGTCAAAAGACAAACAATATTGCATAATATAGCACAATTATTGAATTATTGTCTGAATCCATTTCATTTGGAATTCGGGGTTTGATCATTATGTTAGATTCTGAACTCATTGTATTATAATTAAATCAAGTATATGCAATTAGAAACCCAGTTTTTTTAAGATTATTTTTGAGAGTTCGTCTCTTGGAACGAGAATTTGATTATATTGAGTATCAATACATTCCAAGAAGTTTAAACACATTAGCAGATGTAATAGCTTCTAGTGTGATTAACAGAAATTTGCGATAATAAAAGCAGTAAACCAACATTCGATAACATGTTGGGAAGGTAACTGAAAATAGTAGTATATCATAGCATATAGTAGTGTTTCAAAAAATAATACATCGTCCTCAATCATAGGTTCAAAACGCTTAATGATTGGGAAAAAAGTGATACAAAAAATGTTAAGAGTCTGTACAATTGATCATCTGCTATCCATGGTAATGATCATGATAATATACTACAGCTCGCGCCACCCTACTCAAGAATCTCCTGAACGGTCCAGGAACACCAATGACATATCTCTGTAAGTGAAGGGGAATGTCATCTATAGTAGTCTCTGGGATGTCTAGAGTCAGTCGCTCCAAATGGTGTTTCAAATCAGTCGGGATCTCTGCCGTCTGATCCTGTGGTGGTGGTGGTGTTTATGTAGCTGCATCCCTTTGCCTCCTATCAAAGGGGTGGATAGTGACTCGTCGTCGTGGACCCACATTTTCATTTGAAATTTTTGTTATCATTTTTGGACGATTTAAAAAAAAACAAAACAAAACAAAAAAACAAAATAAAAATTAGAAATTACAGCGTGTCAAAGTGATTTTTTACCTGACTCATCACACTAAGCTCTTGGAGGAAGTGGCATATCCTGATCACCCCGGTAATCCATCCCAGCATAAGGGAAGTCCTTTATCACAAAGATCTGGTGTTCTAACCAACGGAAATAAGCCGAGGGAAATCAAAAAATCTGTGCGCCCTCACTGTGACGGGCCATCAAAGTAACCCATCGGACCATCCGAGGCTCTCGGACTCCACCGTTATCAATAGGAACATGTTGCGGGGCTAATAGAGGAATCCTCTTTAGAGCAAAAGGAACTACGATCGATCCATATCCGAAGTTTTTTAACTTCCTGTTCTTTGCTCTAGTTAGTTGGCCTTTGATGTTAGCCAACACTGCCTTGCACCAGTTGAATATCGTGCCTCGGAAACAATCTACTGCAATCCGCATTTGAGATCCAATAGCCACATGCAAAGCTGCATTTCCACATAACTTGGCTACGGTAAATGCAATCAATTTTAATTCAGGATGGGTGATATTTTTAATATCAATCTGTTTTTCTTTTGGATTAGTCTCACCATTACAGAACTCTAATTGCAGGCTAGCAACAGATTGGCCACCTGGTCTAGCCCCAATTAGAGAAAGTGATTCGCCTATTTTAGACAAACCAGTCAAAAAATATATGTCCTCCAACTCAATTTCGATCTGGTTGCTTCCAATCACGAAACACTGGTCCTGAACATCCCACTTGTTTACCAACCAAGTGAGAAGGTCTACTTGAGCTCTCATGCCGCTGATAGCCCAAAATTTGAATAACCTACATGCTTTCAGAACTTGTAATGTAGGTAGATGAATTATTGCAGCTTCATCCACCTCCTCATATTCAGGTTCCTGCCAGATGAGCATTGTAAATATCCTGCAATGAGTAAAATGAAAGATTAGAATCATTTAAAAAAAAAAATTGGGTAATTTGGGAATAAATTTTGTTTTTAAATTCTTCACGATGCCCTCGCACCTTACATTCAGAGACAGTGCGTAGCTCCACATGGGCTCTATACTAAAAGTGCGGGGTCTCGACATTTTTCTTTGTAAGAAAATTTCGGGGTCCGTAATTACCATGTGTCTTACCTGCGAACCCCCGAGGGCAGAATTTTGAACCTATTTCCTTTCCAAAAATGAATTTTAAACCCTAAATTAAGGAAATGAATGGATTAAAAGCAAGGAAAAGAGGATGTGAATTACCTGTAGCAGAAAATTTTCTATTTTAGCGGTCGGTTTGTCTGGAATCGTCTCTGAAGCGTTTTTTGCCAAAAGCTCTAAAATTTTCACTCCAAACTCAAACGATAAAAATGAATTTGGAAAACTCCTTTTTATAAGTTTTTTTGAATAAATAATATTTAAATTTGTTTATTTTTCACTTTAAAAAGATGGTTTTTCAAAATATTTTTATTATTGAAGCCAATACGCTTAATTTTTTGAGTTTTTGTGCAGAATATAAGAATTTTCAGGTGAAAGGGTCATTTTTGATGAAGAGTATACTTTTATCACTTTTTTAGACTCTTTAAAATTTACGAAAAAGTGGAATCATGGAGTTCTATTTTAAGCCCTTTTCAGACTCTCTAAAGATGAAAAGATTTCCGAGTACTTTAATATTTGAACTCGTTAAAGGAAATGAATAGTCATCCTTTCAGTATAAGTTTACCCCTTTTCTAGACTGAAATGGAATATTTACGAAAAGGGTATACGTTGACTAATCATGGTCAATAGGGTTCTCTCCCACTTTATTTTATCCTTTTTCGGGCCTTAGAGACTAAAATTATGAAAAATTACACCCATGGAGTTTTCTTAAGTTTTTTCTTCTGATTCCCTAAAAACGAAAAACACCGAGTTTCTCCTATAATGGACTCGTTAAAAATTTAACAATAAAGGACCTATCGATTACAAACAGGAACAGACCACTCCTTCTTAGGGTCTGATTTTAAACTAAGTTGGACTCATCCGAAGGATGAGCTTATAAACAAGAAAATGTTATCCTCCTCAAGCTTGTAAAAAAAAAAATAGGTACTTGCCAAAAATGGTGGGGGAAAAGAGAGAAAACAAATTCATTTGTTGCACTTTGATTTATAAAAACAGTATACCACTCTTGAACATGAAACTTTTTGTGACACTTCTACCTTTGTTGGGAAAATCCTTTTCCTATCAGTTAATCAAACCAATTGAAGGTCTTTAGCCGGTTTCTTGGTATTAGCTTAGGGAAACTATCACCAAACCATATGCAGTGTCATTATGTGTTCGCGTTGACTATCCTTGAGTCAGTCCTTGCAAAAAAATTCTTCAAAACTTGATCTATGGTTTCGTGTCGTGAACTTTCTTACAACGGATCACTTTCTATCGACGACAGCTCATCATCTAGGAAGTTGATCTAGAATCCGTTAGTACCTTGGAATCTGCATGCCTTAATGGCAAGTTTCTGACCTTTGATGACAAGTTGCATCATTGACCTTCGATCGAATGATTCCATGAAATGTTCGACTTCAGATCACTTATTCACATTTTATGGATTTTACTGAGTACTTTGAGAGCCATTTTCATTATTGGTGGTTTCTCTCACACTTGTTAACAGTTCACATCATTGACTGGTAATCAAGTGGGTTCTACCATGTTCGACTTCAACACATTTAATTGCATGGATAGAATCGTACTAGTTCTGGTAGTGGAAATCAAGACCCTGGATCTAGTTTCCACCATCCAAGATGCGAGGAGTTTTATTATTCATTATATAGTAGACTATTCAAGACAGATGGTTGCGCCCATACTGTGTCTACACTATTGATGTAATATTAAAATCATTTCTATATCAAAACAAGTTTAGCTATTTTTGATCTGAGTATGGGAATGCCTACCTCAGTGATGACATATATGTATTTTGTTTTTTAAAATCCTATGGTGATCATTTTTTATAAATCTTCCTAGATTATCCATAGTGCTAAGGAATGAGTGTCAACGTTTCGAATCCCAATGGGGATCCATCATCAGGACTTTTTTGAATGAAGAATTTGAGAGAAAGGATTCAGATTATTAATAGAGATAAATTTCCTGTAAAGAGCCGACATATATGTATATTATTTGCATTGAATGTTTTTACAGGGTTCCGACGGGGGTGTCTATAGGTTAATCCTTGAAATGATAAAGCACATCACTCTTCGAATTATCTCATACTTCGCACTTTAGGGGGGAATTAGTTACACTGAAATTTGTCACCATGACGTTTTAGTACTCCCTTATAATTCTACAACATCAAAATTCCTAAAATCAAGCCTTGAAATTGAGAGAAAAACTCATAACAGTCTTAAAAACACTTGTATCACACTTTATCTTATCATTGTTTATGGTGCCACACATTTTTTTTCTAAAGCATGCGGAGCTAAACACACTTTTTCTTCATTAAGGGTGCAGACCCCTGTAAAAGGTAAAATTAAGGTGGAAAGTAACATTTAGAAGCCCAACAATCAAATCTGGAAGCTTCTAGAAAAAAATATCATGTCGAAGGTTCACTCCTATCATGTATGTTAATTCCTCCATTATGGGAGCCTACCCCTTGATTTATGGAGCCCAATCCCTTCAAAATATCATTCTATCCCTTCTTATGTGGAACCATAACCTCCTCTCTTTTTCTATAAATTGAAGCTATAGTGAAGCTTCAAGGGTTATAGTTAGTGAGTTAGACTTTGAGAATTTTTGAGGAAAAATGTTGTAGAGATTCATACTCTCTTAACTATTCATTATATGGGAATGATTACACACCCATGTGCATTTTAGCTGAGAGAGTGCAAAGCTTGTCATAGTAAAGGAAACGCCTGTTCCGGACCCCAGGAAGGCCTGTATGACATCGAGGCGGACACAGTTGTAAGGCTCTTCTTATTTAAAGATAATAAGAATGAATACCATTTTCTCAATGAGTTTCTTAGTTAAATAGCTTTTTTATCATGTTTTATCAATGGGTTATTTAATTAATTATCTCATTTCTTGAATTCCTTGATCGTCTTGATAGATGTTTGATTCACGAGTTAATTTTTATTATCTAGGTGCTTTTGATATTTTCTTGTTTTGGTCATTACAGATCCTTGAAGACAACTTTATTCAAGCCACTGGAAAGAAGATCAACGCTGGACTACAAGTAGGTTTCCAAAACCCTGTTATAGTTAAGTCTAAATCAAACAGTATCTAGAGAAAATATTTTTTATTTGTTCGTTTGTTGCTAGTGGTCCGTAGGACACTTGGGAGGTATGTCTTGTCTGCAAGAATGACTTATCCGTCCAACACATCTTTGTCACTACTCCTGTACATGTGGAATGCCTTAGTAAGAAACAAGGGGATGGTTCACTAATGAGGATGATGGACATTCCAATGCCAACTTTTCCAAGTCTTCCTAAGGACATGGAAAACACCGAACACCTTTCCCATCGTCTTGTGAGCTTTCTTTTTTAACCCTATTTGAGTGAAGAAGCCCGAGGCTCTGAGAATATCTCTGAGAATATCTCAATATAGAGCGAGAGATTTGAAGGAATAGGAAAATTACTTCAGGTGTTGTCTTCAGTCTTGGGTCTAAAACTATTTCCTAGTATAGAAGGAAACATAGGTCCGTGGCACTGAACACAACATAAACTAAATACATGGTTGTAAGTTAAGTAGCATGTGAGACCATATGGATGAGGAAAATACTTGTGGGTCTTTTCAGTCAAGAGATGGACCTGAACATGATTTATTGTCACAATTGGAGTTGTATTAAACTCTCTGAGAATCTTGTATTTCATGAAAGGTCCAAACACATTTATATCGGGTACCATCAGTTGCGGTATTGTGTCCATAGAACAATTATGATGCTACAATACATTCCAATTAAGGAGCATGATGCATATATCTGGACAAAGGCGTTATCAAAAGGAAAATTTAAAATTCACAAGTTGCAAGATAGGGGTGGTGAAAAATCCCTTTATTTCTAAGACGGAGTGTTATAAATTACAGCAAGAAAGGATAAATTTGACTTGTGCCTTAGTCAGATTTAGAAATTTGATTTTCCACATCAGCACGATGACTTTGATGGAAGTTAGCTAGAGTGACATGGCCTTGTCTACTAGTTAACTCTGTAAATTTCATTTAGAGGCTTGGAGTAGAATTGTGCATGTAGTGATTGCTAAAATTTAGCAATCTAGTTTAGTTATTTTAACTTGAACTTGGTTAACTAAGCTCAAGTCCTTAGTTGAGTCAGTAGAAGGTTATTTGATTAGTAGAAATGTTGTTAACTCAATGATCTCTCAAATAAACTAGTCAATCAACTAAAAATAGCCCACACATGCATGGAATTCGAATTGCCTAGTTGGAGTGGAGGAAAAATCACATTGTAATTATCAATTGTATACTAGTTGAGTGTGCAAGCTTGGTTATTGAGAAAGGGAATCATCCATTGGGAATTGCATAAGAAAATAGGAGCAAATTGCTATGTGTTAGGAGTTAATTTCCTCAAGTATTGGGAAATGAATTAGGAGGAATATGGGGCATTGAATTGGTTAAATTTTTGGTGAGAGCAACACAGTTAGTAGGATAACATGTTGACAGTGCAGGGTGTGATACAAGATTGAAACAAGACATTGTAATAGTTTCTCATTCTCTTCCGATTAATGTAAAGAAATAGGGGTTTTTACGAGTTGGGTTCCCTTGTAAAATCATTGTGTTCTTGTGGTTTTAATGGTTGCATTTCATTGCATGTGTTTCTAAATTATGATTTCCATTCCCTAGAATAGTAGAGGAAATTTGTAATCTCTTGATTTAAGTTCGATTTCATTAATAGTGGAAATTTTCTATTAATTTCTACAAGAGATTTCTTAAAGTCCACATATGAGCATTCCGACATGTGTGAGTAATGTGGGTTGATACAACATCTCCTTACTACCATGCACGTCAATATGACAGTGAACTTGCAAGAGGTATAACTTCCATATATGAACTCTATTTGAAGTGACCTTTACATTGTTAGATATATTTTTGTGTGTAAAACAATGTCGAGGGGTTGCAAGTTAATCTTGCAATTTTTTGACCCCAAACTTATTTTTTTTATGCCTCAAATTGGCTCTTGATGTTTTGAAACCCCAAATTACCAAACTTTGTCTTGTCCCCTAAAGTGGTCATGCAAGTCCATTCTCACAATTTTCTCACCTAGAAAGTACCGAAATTGATGAAATAGTATATAATGATATATTATAATGTAAGTGATAATGTAGGTGAGGAGCTTCTTAACTGAAATTTGTAGAAGCAATAAAAATTCTTAGTCTTCGACAGTGTTGCATCGACACTAAGCCTTATATACATTGATTTCCTTAAAATATATAAAAAAAATTCATATATATATATAAGCAGAGACACTTAAATAATTTTATTTCCTTAAAAAATATAAAACAATTTCGTATATATATAAATATATAAGCATACACACTTAAATAATTTTAATTAGTAAAATATTTTAAACATTAAGATATTTACATTATATTTTTTACTCCTTTTAATACTTGATAAATTAAATTAATATTTATAAATACAAAATTAATTTTTAACTTAATTTTATGTGAATCCTTCAAATCCTTTAATAATTTTATATTTAAAATAATTAACCGCTAATTAATAGAATAATAAAATAAACTTAAATTATATTACAAAAATATTTTATGGCATATTCTTCTACCCTTTAACATAATGTTAATACCTGTTTCTTATATATTTATTATGTAAGCTTTAAATTATGAAATAAATATGGAAAAATATCCTAATCCATAGTCACCATTTCCTTGGGCCCATAAAGTTTTTTTTATAGTTGGTTTATTTATTCTAGATTATTATAATTATATCTAAAAAACTTTCTACAAAAATTGTTTCATGAGATGCATATTACTATCCATGTGCTCAACATAGCTTTTCTTTCCTTTATATGTTACTCAATGGATATAAAAAAAACAGTTTAATAAATTAATATATAAAATTGAATACTTTGAGAAATATGTGAAAATTATAATGGTGCTTTGAGATTAGGTATGTGTCGAATTCTTCTTCCACTTCATCTAGGTGAACCAATTCACCTTAGTGTGTTCTATGGGGTGGGTGTGTGGACAAAAAAGAATTATCATATTCCAATGAGGAACATGTAGAAGAAGATGTTAGGAAGAAGGAGCTATGGGTACTAGATGAGAATAAAGAAGAGAATATGGACCACCATGGTGGTTAGAAGATTTTTCTAGAGTTATATATAGCCAAACCATTGCCTTAATGTTGTGAGAGCATAATAAATTCGCTTTACTAAGGTGCATGCTCCACATATGTAAATCCATATCTAACATATACTCCATCTACTTGTATGAGATGAAATGCCACTATCTCCATTGCATCTTATCTTAGACCTTCAAGTTGTGTTAAATAAGGGGATGTAGATAATGCATCATTTCCATTGCCATGTAAATATGCATAATGTTTAGCATGCTTCACATATGTGAATCCATACCTAGCATATACTCCACCACTCTGAGGCTTGACTAGTCTTAGCATTGCCACTATTTTCATTCTTGGTATCTGAGACCTTCAAGCTAGAAAGGGGATGAAGATAATGCATAGTGGGTAACAATGGTTGTGTGTAAATTTGCATCATGTTCATAAAAAAAGAATAAGAGAAACGAACAAGCAAGTGAAGTGCACCCATGTATGTGACTCCTCAAGGATGAAGCATCAAAAGTAGTGAGGGTGAGGCACCATATCTGAATCATTAGAATTTACATCGAAGGAAATATGCCTCAAGTTTCATGGTGAGATATTGATAAATATAAATATTTAGGGTGTAGGTTTCAACATATAACAATGTGTTTTTTAAGAAAATGCAACTTGAGGAACGAATGAATGCAATGGCTAAATTTCCAGGTGAGAACATTGGCCCCATTAAATTTGTAGCGTTTTAGGTGCTTGGTGCCACATAAAACCCTTAATGCCATTGTGCAAGCTTCTCTCATGTATAAATCTCAATGTCATCTTTGTCACTACTCCTCTAAATGCGGAATGTCTTTTTCTTTAACATAACATCTTTTTTCTTCTATATTTTATATTTATTATGTAGGCTTTAAATTATGAAACAATAATGCGATGTGCAAAACTCTTCTAATTAATAGTCACCCTTAAATTCTTTTCATACCAGTTCTATTTATCCTAAATTATTATAATTTTATTTAAAATTATTTATACAAAAATTGTTTACGACATATTGCTATCCATTTGCTCAAAATATAAATAATACATTAATAAAATAAAATATATTTAAATACAAATCTTAAAAATCTAGTTTAATAAGATGCATATTAATATATTTGATCAAAATGGCTTTGCCACATGGATATCAATATAAATAAAATATTTCTAAAATTTATATTTATGAAATAAAATTATTTTAAAACTCTTAAATAAATAAATATAAATTAAAAATATTTTAAAATATACCAGTATAACTTGCCAAATTCTATAAATAAAACATTATAGTAATATTGTTGATTATTATCATAGACCATACTCTAAAATTGTGGAACGATGGAAGGAGGCATGTCAGGATGGAAATCCCACCAAATATGATTGCCCACTCTCGCTTGTTATACTTGGAGTTCAGATAATAGGCATTGCTGGGGAATTATACAAAAAACACATCAACCTCTGATTGGTTTGGATAACTCAAAAGCTTGGCTATAACAAATGCTACCTTGCACAAGCAACTGAAACAAATCTATGGTTACAACATCGAAAAATAAATATACAAGAAAAATCCAACAAGATACCTTGCACAAGCAATGATTTGTACAACTGCAACAGATCCCATGGTTACAATATTGAAAAAGAGAGCAGCCTTCTTTAGCCAAGATCCAACAAGATATCCCATAACTTCATGGTATTGCAGGAAAGAAGAAACTTATTCCAGAAAAAATTAAGATAAAGATAAAGTTTTTGAATTTGGAGGTTTTCACAGTTTATCAGAAGTTTAGAGTAAAAACTCCCCAGATCTTCAAAAACACATTCAGATGAAAGTGGTAAAGTGATATAAACACATTGAAAGGGTCAAAAGCTTTCAGATCTCATAGAAAATATATTAATTCATTGAGATATAGATAAGATACATGGATAATTATGTCATGCCTATATAACATGTCTTTTAAAATCAGCCCCTTCCTTTTCCTTGCGAGATCTGTACTCAAGGTAGAGGCATGACAGCATATAGCAAGTCCAAATGCCAACTCCTGCGTAGAGAAGATGGAAGAAGATTCCAAGACCAAAGCCCATTTGAGAATATGAATATGGCATGGAGAGAATAACTTGGCCAACCTGTTGGAGAAAATTAAATTAAAACAATTCACAAAGACCTATCTCCAATTATAATTTAAACATAGGAGTGATTCCGAGTATGTCACTGAAATATCCAATATGAGGGAAAAGTGCTGCAAATTATGAATACTAGGTAGTTTGGTTAATCCATCAAACATTTAATACAAATCCATTAAAACTTCTGAAGAGAATGTTGAAAATGTACCCACCACATAGTGTCTGATTGACATAGTGTTTTGGCTATCTGTATCCTAATTTCTTTATATCTATTTTTGACAATCAATATCTTAATTTCTCTGTTTTACATCAAATTAATTACAATTGATTTCTTTCTAGCTTCTTCCTTACGGCGTTTCCTTTGCAACATTAGGTGCAATTGCTAGTATATTTATTATGTAGGCTTTAAATTATGAAACAATAATGTGATGTGAAAAACTCTTCTAATTAATAGTCACCCTTAAAGTCTTTTCATACAAGTTCTATTTATCCTAAATTATTATAATTATATTTAAAATTATTTATACAAAAATGGTTTATGACACATTAATATAAATAAGACATTAATAAAATAAAATACATTTAAATACAAATCTTAAAAATATAGTTTAATAAGATGCATATTAATATATTTGATCAAAATGGCTTTGCCGCATGGATATCAATATAAATAAAATATTTCTAAAATTTATATTTATAAAATAAAATTATTTTAAAATATACAAATTATAACATAGAATTCTATAAATAAATATAAATTAAAAATATTTTAAAATGTACCAATTATAACATAAAATTCTATAAATAAAACATTATAGTAATATTGTTGATTATTATAAATAAAACATTAAGTTCAAAATTAATATTATGCCATATAAAATAATTTTTAACTTGGAAATCATGTAAGTGGAAAACGACAACGTTACTGCCTGTGCCACAACCAGAGACTACAAATAATAAATCTCCACTAAATGTTGACCGTGAGATGACTACGAAATCGTAATGAAGGATGTGAAATGACATCCAGATGATCGATAATGAGCCAGACGCGGATGGGAGCTGCAAAAGGAAACACCATGTTCTTACGGTGATATATGCTAGAAAAAAAAACTGTTGCCAAAGATTAAAAAATATTAAACGAACCAGATAGGCTATGAAAGAAAAACTGTGAGAAAAGGTATCACAATCTTTTGTGAAAGCGATAAACTTGAAAGTTTGAGCACGACCAACGGACAAAACCAATGAAGGGTCTGCCAAGTTTTGTATAGGCCGATATTTGGAGGGTGTTGTAGCGAGGCACAAGTGGAACTATGGTAGCATAGTGCTAGTGAGTTTCTTCTGGGTCACGTGATGTATTCCTTTGAAATACTTCATAGATTTAACATGGAGAAATGCAAACCTATGGACAAAATCTAGCTACAAATAGGAGGAGGGAGGAAGGATAGTGATTCTTTAGGAGAGCGATTAGATGGTACCATTTACGGACAAATTGCGAGAATTGTGATGTATCTGGTGTACACGAGGACGACATATGCAATGTATTTAATCGATTGATTCAAGCGATGTTTAAGCCTACAAAAGTTTATTTGAAGGAAACAAAGCGTGTGTTTAGGTACCTCAAGAGGCGAGGCGAGTATACGTTATGGTAAAATGGGATTATAGGGAGTGAGCTCTAAGGCTTCAACGTGCAAATTAGGTGGGGAATCGAAAAAAATAGGAAAAATCACTTTAGGTGTTATCTTCAATATTGGGTTTGCAACTATTTAATTTCTAGTATAGCGAGGAATTAGTGACACGATAACACTAAGCACAACATAGGCGGAATACATGGTTGTAAGTATGGTTGTAATTTAAGTAGCATGTAGACCATATGGATGAGGAAAATACTTGTGGGTATTTTCGATGAAGAGATGGATAAAAACATGATTTATTGTCACAATCGGAGTTGTATTAAAATCTCTGAGAATCTTGTATTTCGTGAAAGGTCCAAACACATTGATATCAGGTACCATCACTTGCGGGATTGTGTCCACAGGAGAATTATGATACTACAGTACATTCCAATTAAGGAGCGGGATGCATATTGCTTGACAAAGGCATTATCAAGAGGAAACTTTAAATTTCATAGGTGCAAGATAGGGGTGGTGAAAAATCCCTTTCTTTCTAAGAGGGAGTATTATAAATTGTAGCAAGAAAGGTTAAATTTGACTTGTGCCTTAGCAAAATTTAGAAGTTTGGTTTTCCACATCAACACGATGACTTTGATGGAATTTAGCTAGAGTGACATGCCCTTGTCTACTAGTTAACTCAGCAAATTTCAGTTAGAGGCTTGGAGTAGATTTGTGCATGTAGTGATTGCTAAAATTTAGCAATCTAGTTTAGTTATTTTCACTTGAACTCGGTTAACTGAGCTCAAGTCCTAAGTTGAGTGAGTAGAAGTTTAGTTGAGTAGTATAAATTTTGTTAACTAAGTGATCTTTCAAATAAACTAGTCAATCAACTAAAAATAGCCCACACATGCATAGAATTTGAATTGCCTAGTTGGACTGGAAGAAAAAGCACATTGTATTTATCAAATACATAACCTCAGAGGCACAACCGAGTATGCGTTATGGTACAAGAGGATAAAGGAAGTGAATCTTTAAGGCTTCACTGATAAATATTAGGTAGGGAGTTGAAGGAATAGGAAAATTACTTCACGTGTTATCTTCAGTGTTGGGTCTGCAACTATTTCCTAGTATAGCAGGAAACAAAGGTATGTGGCACTTAGCACAACATAGACTGAATAAATGGTTGTAATTTAAGTAGCATGTTAGACCATATGGATGAGGAAAATACTTGTGGGTATTTTCAGTCAAGAGATGGATCTGAACATGATTTATTGTCACAATCGGAGTTGCATTAAACTCTCTAAGAATCTTGTATTTCATGAAAGGTCCAAACACATTGATATCGGGTACCATCACTTGCGGGATTGTGTCCATAGGACAATTATGATGCTACAACAAATTCCAACTAAGGAGCATGATGCATATGTCTGGACAAAGGCGTTATCAAAAGGAAAATTTAAATTTCACAAGTGCAAGATAGGGATGGTGAAAAATTCCTTTATTTCTAACACAGAGTATTATAAATTGTAGCAAGAAAGGTTAAATTTGACTTGTGCCTTAGTCAAATTTAGAAATTTGATTTTCCACATCAGCACGATGAATTTGATGGAAGTTAGCTAGAGTGACATGGCCTTGTCTACTAGTTAACTCTGTAAATTTCATTTAGAGGCTTGGAGTAGAGTTGTGCATGAAGTGTTGTTGTAGCCTAACTCGACTCAGCTAAAAGTCAAGAGAAGGAGCAATTCAAGGATATTTGGAACAGTCATTTGTGATTTGAGTCAGATGTTTGTGGAGAGTGGCTGATTGATATCGTACCACATTATTATGATTTGAGCAATTTTCCGCAGTATGAGGCAAGGCGTGTTTTGGAGAGAATCCACCTTAAGCATGAGAGGGAGAGATCATCATCTAAGAGCAAAAGAAAAATTTATTAAATCTGCTCTACATTGCAAAGAGAAACATCGACAATAAAACAGAGGAGATGGTGAGTAAGGCCTTTTCATCAAAATTTTACAGGCAGTTGCGAGTTCCCTTTGTAGCTATGCCAGTAATTATAGGGAGGAAAGGAGCAAACATCCAGAGTTTCGGAAACTTCCTGGGGATCTCTTCCCTTAAACTATCGAATCAATCTGGAACACTTCATATAGATGGTGAATCATATGAAGCCGTACATGGCGTTGCCTAGGCCATTGAACTTCGTCTGTATTCTGTCGTGGCCAAAACCCAGGGATACCATCCTGACTTTTTCGTCTACTATTTCTGCAAATCTCTTGAACAGCCACTTTGTGCAGTGGACAAAGTTTGTTTGGAAATATTTTCAGGGGAAGCACTTTCGATGGCCTCTGAATCGTGTCTCTGTTTCAAATCTGGAACAATATGCGAGGAGGGGTAAAGTTATGTGAGGTCTGTACGCGATCAAATGCATTTTAAATCTAAATATGATATGAATGGCTTGTGTGACCAGTTCTCGAAAAATGTCTCTATTTCAGAAAATGCCTTATATTCCTACTGGGACTTTTTGGCTTATGGGGATAAGTTGCTTTCATGCCTTCAATTCCCGCGCTCACAGAATGAGGAAATGACAAGGATAGTTAAATTGATGATTCCATTTGGAAAGCAACTTTTTCGTGGGCCTAATTTATATGAACAACCAGGCACTGGAGATTTCGTTTCCCTACAAAGCATCAGGGAGAAAAGGTTGAATTATAACTTCTCCACTGCATGTTCAGAGACAACTGTAAGAGCTACTAGGCTTCAGTTAGAACGGATGGAATACGTGAAGGTCTCCAGTCGAAAGAAAATCAGCATTCATGTGGAAAATATTGAATATCTTGGACGGCTTCAGCAATTTAATGTATCTGTTCGTTGTGATAGTAATGATTGCAAAACAGTGAAATCAAATGAATTTCTGATGCCAAAGATTATTTTCAGGTGCTAGATGTGGAACAGGGAGATTGGATCATGATCATCTTTCACCAAATGATGTTCCAGCTAACCGTTCGGGTTTAAATTGTCCCATTCTAGATTCACTATCTCATATTGAATCATACCTTCAAATCAACACGCAGATTCTGGATTAACAGTCAGAGACAGTGAAGACTTTCAATTGAACAGGATTGATGCAGCTGTTCTTGATCCTGGCGTAGATGACAGTGGTGGTTTGTAAAAGCAGAAATCCACATATAACATCGAAGTTGGATTAACAACTTGAATCATTCGGCTCAGATCCAATGGTCTATTGCGGCTCAAACAGAACGAATTTTATGAGAGATAGCGTCCCCGCAAAATGGTTTGTTTTAAACCATTGTTTACAAGATCTACGGTTATGATGCATTACGCCATCTCGTAGTTATTTCTCAGAAATAGCTATTAGTGCTCCCGTAGGCGGTTATTGGTTTTCATAAACCATGGGTGACTTTGTCATTAAAACATGTGGATGTAATGGGACCCAAAGTGTACCACTTGTTCTTTTCACTTGCACTAGCGTAAGGTTCTATTTTCGGTTTTATATTATATATTATATATATAATATTAAAAAATATATTTTGTAAATTTAAATAATTCCAAAACTTCCAAGAATCAGTTTCAAAACTGATCGTAGCAGTTAGGAAGTTACTTTAGATGGCCGACATAAAAGCAGGAAAAAGGAGAGGAGCAGTGGTTCCAGTTTTTAGATCTCCAGACAGTGATATTTGTACTGAGATTTCAAGTGATTAATGAAGTAAAAAAAAACTTCTAGCATTTTTTGATATTGATACATCCCCTAGTTTACATAATGTATTTTCAGTCCTTGAATAAAATAAAGTATAGAAGCAGCAGGTCTCTTTTTGCGTGTGCAAATAAGAGTTAAAACCCTTAATAGGTGCTCCTTCATTTTAACTGTTATTTTCTTTTAAATTCTTCTAAAGTTTGAGATGATAGATTCTGTACAACAGCATATCGTTTTGGGCTTTTCCCTTTCATTCTTCTTCTGAACATTTCATTCTATATCAGCAGATAATAGCATTGTGGGCCGTTTAGAGCATTTGATTTTGAAGATTCAATGATTGAACTCTGGAGGTGATTAAACATGGATCAATATTTCTGTGACATAGTTATTTGAATGTCTTAAGCACGGATTCCTTTTCACAGCCAAGGAATTATTTCTTAAGGTACAACATTAATTGGCGCCGTTGCTGGGGATCGAAGAAGCGAAGTTCATTTCCCTGGGTTTTCTTTCTATTTCCTCTGATTTTTCAGCGAGGAGGAAGTACTCGGCTGTGTTTACTTTTACAAAATTCTCATTTTCACGAAGCCAAGTGCAGATCACATACCTTGTAGTAGAAGATTTCATAATCCTTTCTTCTTGATGGTGAAAAACATTCAGATTTGAATATTGGTTGTTTATTATTCACCTGGAAACTCCATTGATGAAGGTTTCATGAGATGAAGAATTTTTCTAGCAAGAAGATGAGAAAGTATCATGGAAAAAACATGTATCAGAATTTCCGTTTTTTAAAGGAGGTTCTATTTTTTATTTTCAGTTTAGTGGTCTATTTTCCCTTTTATATTAAAAGGATTTTTTCCTGCTTTATTTCCTCAGAGGATTATAAGGCCTAAAATGTAAATTCATTATTGGAAAAAGATGATTTTGCTTCTGCTTTTATTATAAATCTTGACACAAGTGTGTCTCCTAAACATGAAAGGAGGGATGATTGTTGTATTAAAATCCTGGAAGATAATCAGTCACAGTCTGGGCATAAAGGTGATGATTCATCATCTTTGGAAGATAATATCTCGCCTCATAAGAAATTGACTATTTTTCAGTTCAAAAACAGAGAAATATTTAAACCCCTGAAGTTGCCCGCTATTCTCCATCAATATCCTTCAAACGGATTCAAGTCCTTGCCAAGTTTCTCTAGGAAGGAGAAGGAAATTTCAGCTAAATTACATATCTTGGAATTTAAATACTTTCTGGACAGATTTCAAATTATTTATGAAGACGTAGCTTTAAGGATGTTTTGTCATTCTTTAAAGCAGGATGCTCGGAAATGGTTTCAGTGTTTGGAAGAAAATTCAATTAATTCCTGGAAAGATCTTCAAGATATATTTCTTTCATATTGGGGTGAGAATAAGTCATATGAAAATCACCTCTTGGGATTATATTCTATCCAAAGGCAAAGCAATGAATCAATTTCTGAGTTTAATAGGAGGTTTCATAAGATTTATTTCAGCATGCCAAAAGAAATTCGACCTCCAGAAGCAGCAGCTATGGTTTATTATTTGAAGGATCTTTCTATTGTCTTGGCTTTTTATCTCAAGGAGAGAAAGCCTAGCACTTTGAAGCTGATGCTTCTCTATGCGCAAGAAATCGAAGATAATGTGTGGTCTTGTAGAAATTTTTCCTGCGATGCAGAAAGACCAAGTTTTGTCAAAGATAAGAGGGCTTGTGAAGAAAACATTGGAATTTCCTTACACGAGAATGTAAGTTCAAAGATGAATAAATATTTCCAAAAAGTATTAAAAGGTTCCTGTATTGTTGAAAGACAAGAATCTAATCATTCTGAAGATTCTAGCCAAAACTTCGAAGCAACAGCTGAACTACACTATGAAAGCATGGAAAATCATTGCAATAACATTGTGAGTAGTGAGGAAAATAGTGCAGTTTCTCAGACATGTTTGCAAGAAGAGGAAGATTTTCGTCATCAATTGATGTTAAGTGAAGAACATCGGCATTATGGAGAGAAAACCTTGGATGTTTATTTTCAGCCTAAATGCCTGC
Source organism: Pinus albicaulis (assembly GCA_034641835.2). Taxonomy (NCBI): domain Eukaryota; kingdom Viridiplantae; phylum Streptophyta; class Pinopsida; order Pinales; family Pinaceae; genus Pinus; species Pinus albicaulis. The sequence continues at coordinate 68,244 of JAXQQM020085662.1, read as the reverse complement.
CTACAGGAAGTGGCAGTCAGCTTCCTAACACACAATTCCTAATTGGAGGGTCAAACAATGAAAGAAGCTGACATGTTCAAATATGTCTGCAAAATGTTCAAGAAAAGAAGGTAACCAAAGTTTTGTCTCATGATTTATATGATCCAGTTGTTGAATATATGGCAAATTTCTTCGGCCAGCAACAAGCTTTAATGCAAGGGTATGTACAAAGTTTTGTATATGAAAAATTTTCATGGTACATTCCTGTTTTGATTTTTAATCTTCGGCAGTACGAAGGTATTAAATTAACAAGCAGATGCTGGATTGGTTCCATTGGAAGGTTGAATTCACTTTATTAAGTTCAAATATGCTTATATATATAGGAGTTGTAAATAAATAAGCTCAGAAGTTGAGCATTCACAGTTGCAGTATTTCTAGTTTATCATTTTCAGTTCAAGAATAAAGATCCTAGAAGAAGGAGGGTTCAGGAAAGCTTGAAATTTTCAGAGATTTTAGATTGGGAGAAAAATTCAGTTTGACTCGAATCCATGCCCAAGAAAGGCTACTGATCTACAAATTCTCAGCACTTTGCTACCAAAGTGTTGTCCCCAATTGGAGCCAGATGTTGTAGCCTAACTCGACTCAGCTAAAAGTCAAGAGAGGGAGCAATTCAAGGATATTTGGAACAATCATTTGTGATTTGAGTCAGATGTTCATGGAGAGTGGCTGATTGATATCGCACCACATTATTATGATTTGAGCAATTTTCCGCAATATGAGGCAAGGCGTGTTATGGAGAGAATCCACCTTAAGCGTGAGAGGGAGAGATCAACATCTAAGAGCAAAAGCAAAAGTTCTTAAATCCGCTCTACATTGCAAAGAGAAACAACGAAAGTAAAACAGAGGGGATGGTGAGTAAGGCCTCTTCATCAAAATTTTACAGGCAGTTGCGAGTTCCCTTTGTAGCTATGCCAGTAATTATAGGGAGGAAAGGAGCAAACATCCATAGTTTCGGAAACTTCCTAGGGATCTCTTCCCTTAGACTATCGAATCAATCTGGAACAATTCATATATATGGTGAATCAGATGAAGCCGTACATGTCATTTCCTAGGCCATTGAACTTCATCTGTGTTCTGTCGTGGCCAAAACCCAGGGATACCATCTTGACTTTTTCGTCTACTATTTCTGCAAATCTCTTGAACAGCCACTTTTTTGCAGTGGACAAATTTTGTTTTGAAATATTTTCAGGGGAAGCACCTTCGATGGCCTCTGAATCGTGTCTCTGTTTCAAATCTGGAACAATATGCGAGGAGGGGTCGAGTTATGTGAGGTCTGTACGCGATCAAATGCATTTTAAATCTAAATATGATATGAATGGCTTGTGTGACCAGTTCTCGAAAAATGTCTCTATTTCAGATAATGCCTTATATTCCTACTGGGACTTTTCGGCTTATGGGGATAAGCTGCTTTCATGCCTTCAATTCCTGCGCTCACAGAATGAGGAAACGATAAGGATAGTTAAATTGATGATTCGATTTGGAAAGCAACTTTTTCGTGTGCGTAATTTATATGAACAACCAGGCACTGGAGATTTCGTTTCCCTGCCAAGCATCAGGGAGAAAAGGCTGAATTATAACTTCTCCACTGCATGTTCAAAGACAACTGTAAGAGCTGCTAGGCTTCAGTTAGAATAGCTGGAATACGTGAAGGTCTCCAGTCGAAAGAAAATCAACATTCACGTGGAAAATATTGAAGATCTTGGACGACCTCAGTGATTTAATGTATCTATTCGTTGTGATAGTAATGATTGCAAAATAGTGAAATCAAACGAATTTATGATGCCAAAGATTATTTTCAGGTGCTAGATGTGGAACAGGGAGATTAGATCATGGTCGTCTTTCCCCAAATGATGTTCCAGCTAACTGTTCAGGTTTAAATCGTCCCATTCTGGATTCACTATCTCATATTGAATCATACCTTCAAATCAAAACGCAGAGTCTGGATTAACAGTCAGAGACAGTGAAGACTTTCAATTGAACAGGATCGATGCAGCTGTTCTTGATCCTGGCGCAGATGACAGTGGTGGTTTGCAAAAGCAGAAATCCACATATAACATCGAAGTTGGATTAATGGCTTGAATCATTCGGCTCAGATCCAATGGTCTGCGGCGACTCAAACAGAATGAATTTTATGAGAGATAACGCCCCCGCAAAATGGTTTGGTTTAAACCATTGTTTACAAGATCTACGATTATGATGCATTACGGCATCTCGTAGTTATTTCTCAGAAACAGCTATCACTGCTCCCGTAGGCGGTTATTGGTTTTCATAAACCATGGGTGACTTTGTCATTAAAACATGTGGATGTAATGGGACCCAAAGTGTACCACTTGTTCTTTTCACTTGCACTAGCGTAAGGTTCTATTTTCGGTTTTATATTATATATTATATATATAATATTAAAACATATATTTTGTAAATTTAAATAATTCCAAAACTTCCAAGAATTAGTTTCAAAACTGATCGTAGCAGTTAGGAAGTTACTTTAGATGGCCGACATAAAAGCAGGAAAAAGGAGAGGAGCAGTGTGTTCCGGCTTTGAGATCTCCCAGATGCGGATTCTGAATGAGATTTTATGATTAATGAAGGAATACAAACTTCTAGCATTGGTTGATATTGATACTTCCCTAGTTTACATAATGTATTTTCAAATTCTTGAATAAAATGAAGTATAGAAGCAAAGCAGTCTCGCGTGTGCAAATGTTAAAACCGTTAATAGGCTCTCCTTCATTTTAATCGTTCTTTCCTTATAATTCTTCTAAAGTTTGAGATGATAGATTCTGTGGCCACAAGATATCAATTTGGGCTTCGGGCTTTTTCTTTTAATTCTTCTTCTCCGAGCATTCATTCTATATCGCCAGATAATAGCATTGTGAGACATTTATAGCATTTGATTTTAAAGATTCAATGATTGAACTCTGGAGGTGATTAAACATGGATCCATATCTCTGTGACATAATTATAAGAATGTCTTAAGCACGGATTCCTTTTCACAGCCAAGGAATTGTTTCTTAGGTACAACAAAGTGATTGCTAAAATTGAGTAATCTAGTTTAGTTATTTTCTCTTGAACTTGGTTAACTGAGCTCAAGTCCTTAGTTGAGTCAGTAGAAGGTCAGTTGAGTAGTAGAAATGTTGTTAACTCAGTGATCTCTCAAATAAACTAGTTAATCAACTAATTTTTTTATGTCTCAAATTGTCTCTCGATGTTTTGAACCCCAAATTACCAAACTTTGACTTGTCTCCTAAAGTGGTCATTCAAGTCCATTCTCACAATTTTCTCACAATTTTCTCACCTAGAAAGTACCGAAATTAATGAAATAGTATATAATGATATATTATAATGTAAGTGAGGAGCTTCTTAAGTGAACTTTGTAGAAGCAATAAAAATTCTTAGTCTTCAATAGTGTTGCATCGACACTAAGCCTTATATACATTGAATTCCTTAAAAAATATAAAAAAAAATCATATATATATACTACTCCTCTAAATGTGGAATGTCTTCTTCTTTAACATAACATAACACACATAACATCTTCTTTCTTTTATATTTTATATTTATTATGTAGGCTTTAAATTATGAAACAATAATGTGATGTGAAAAACTCTTCTAATTAATAGTCACCCTTAAAGTCTTTTCATACAAGTTCTATTTATCCTAAATTATTATAATTATATTTAAAATTATTTATACAAAAATGGTTTATGACACATTAATATAAATAAGACATTAATAAAATAAAATACATTTAAATACAAATCTTAAAAATATAGTTTAATAAGATGCATATTAATATATTTGATCAAAATGGCTTTGCCGCATGGATATCAATATAAATAAAATATTTCTAAAATTTATATTTATAAAATAAAATTATTTTAAAATATACAAATTATAACATAGAATTCTATAAATAAATATAAATTAAAAATATTTTAAAATGTACCAATTATAACATAAAATTCTATAAATAAAACATTATAGTAATATTGTTGATTATTATAAATAAAACATTAAGTTCAAAATTAATATTATGCCATATAAAATAATTTTTAACTTGGAAATCATGTAAGTGGAAAACGACAACGTTACTGCCTGTGCCACACCCAGAGACTACAAATAATAAATCTCCACTGAATGTTGACCGTGAGATGACTACGAAATCGTAATGAAGGATGTGAAATGACATGCAGATGACCGATAATGAGCCACACGCGGATGGGAGCTGCAAAACGCAACACCATGTTCTTACGGTGAGATATGCTAGAAAAAAAAAAAACTGTTGCCACAGATTAAAATAAATTAAAAGAACGAGATATGCTATGAAAGAAAAACTGTTGCCAAAGATTAAAAAATATTAAAAGAACCAGATAGGTTATTATAATAAAAAAAACTGTTGCCAAATATTAAAACAACGAATCTCCTGAAATTTTGTACCTTCAATGATGACGGTTCGTTGCCCGTTCGATGCGAGCACGCATTCTTGTGGAGACGGCCCAATCCGATGGCGGGCTTTCCCAACCATTTCGAAAAAAGACATTGCTGTAATCCAGCACTAACTTTGTTATGGGAATTGCTTGCGTAAGTTGTTCGAAGTAGGCACAGTCTATTACATCATCCGCGATGTAATAGCCGGTATAATTTGTGTACCTCACTCTAATGGTGCAGGCGCAGTCCAGTACCACTGTGCAAGACTGTTGCCAATACAAAAGCAATACTGTAAGATCTTCATAACCCCAGTCATTGTTCAAGAAATTTTGGAAGGACACAAATATGTGGAGCCTCAGCTCCTGTCGGAAAAGGCTCTTTGAGGCATTCATTAACCACCCCATGCTGTTTTTGAACTCGATCTCCAGGGGAAACCAAGTGACACGGTACACCCAGTTGTTCAAGTGAAGCAAGACGAGCTCGTTAACGAGCCTTGGAGCTTTTAAAAAACTATCAATGTCAGGAACCTCCTCACATTTTGATAACCATCTCTTGCATGTTTGCTGGTCCGCCATGGAGAATTTTCTGTGGATTTTCTCTTTGGACTTTCTTTCTCTTCCTTTGAGATGTAAAACTAAATTCACATAATATATAAATAGATGATGTATGCAGAGTTGAGCGGTCTCCTTTGAGATGTGAAAGTAAATTCATGCAGAGTTGAAGAGTTCCTGATATAATTATGAAATCCTTCCAAGTTTTTATAATGAAAGAAAAAGTGGGTGTTTTTATAAGCTAAAAATAATAAGTTTATGCTAGCAAATTATAGTTTGACCATGTAGTGAGTGGGTGTTTTTATAAGCTTAAAAATAGTAAAGGTTATGCCAACAAATTGTAGTTGGACTGAAATTATGATTTAAAAGAGAAACACAAAAAAAATAGAAAATTGAAATTATAATGGGTAAATAATTTTTTTTAATAATTTAATAGTTTATATTAAAAGAATAATTAAAAAATATTTTAAATTATTTTTCAAAAAAATAATTTTTAAATTACTATAAATTTTAGTATTATTTTAACTATTTATTAATTATAATGCGTAAGCAATTTTTTTTAATGAGTAATTTAATAGTTTATATTAAAAAAAAAAATTGAAAAATATTTAAATTAATTTTCTAAAAAAATTATTTTTAAATTAATATAAATTTTATTATTATTTTTCATTCGAAATGTAAATATTCACAGACTGTATAATACATGTGTATGAGTTGGCATTATAAAATCTTTTCAAGTTCTAACAAAAATAAAAAATTGTTAACTAAAAATAAATTAAATTAATATACATAAAATATATATGAGCAAAGTATATGATTTGACCAAGTATTTACAATTATTAGTTCACAAATAAACAATAAAAAATCCATTGAAGTTGAAGTTATGGTAAGTTAAAAAAATTGTAAATTCAAAAATATTAAATATTTATTAAAATATTTTGAAAGATATAAGTTAATTAATTCTTATTATATTATTTTATTATTATTAACAAATTTCTATTAGATTTTGGGTAAATTAGATTGAAAACATTGTCTAGAAACTCTCTAAACTTATAACTCATAGATTAAGATTAAAATATATATTTTTCTCAAAGGATTATAGCTTCAAATCCCAAGAGAGATGTGTCATGTATATCTCCATAAATTTAATTAGTCAAATTATTTTATAGACTTTAGAGCTAGTCTTTTTATATATATATAAAGAATAGGGTCTCTCACACAATTTTGATCTTTATCTTTAACCATTACTTCAAAATTAAATTATTATTATTTACATCTTAATTTATTTTTCCATTTTCATTTATAATGTTAATATAAATCTTATTATTATATTTTTCAATTACTTAGTGGGCATATTTTTTTATTACCAGTCTATTAAATAGACTTATTCCATAATCATCACCATATTAAATTTATTATCTTTTATTTATTAAAAAATTAAGAAAAAAATATGCATAATGATAATCTAAAAATCATTATATTTTCAACAATTAAGAATATATATATATGAAATAAAAAGATTATATAAAAAAAGTTGTATAACCAAGTATTTTGACAATCATATCAAAGTCCTATGACCAATTATCATATAAAAATCCATCAATGTGAGTTTTTTCTTTACAGCCATATTTTTCTTTTATGTTCATCAACCATGGATTTTGCGTCGATTTCTTTCTCTTCATTAGAGATCTAAATATATGTCATGTAAATTCACACAATATACAAACACAAATTGAAAAAAAGGGTCACTTTTTACAAACTAAAAATGTAAAAATAGAAAGGTCATGTAAGCAAATTATGATTGGATCAAATATTAAAAATTATGATTTCCAAGGGAACCCAAAAAGAAATGAAAATTAGCCTTAAAATTGGTTAAAAATGTAAATGTTTTATGTAAAAAAAAAAAAAAAATGTGAAAAAGTTATTGTTTAAAAATAGTTTTTGACTTCATATGTGGATTCAACACTCTTAAAAATCCTTGGAAAAATAGGATTGTGAAGAGCTCACAAGTCAACCTTGAGATTCTCACAAATCTCTACCATATTTGTGACAGTCATATACACAAAATAAAAATAAAAAATTTTAATTACTTCTTTAAAGTTTTAACCCTTATACCAAAGTTAAAACTTACCATAACTTTCTAACTCATACCAAACATATAATACATTCGACAAATGCTATTTTTTTTCTCCATAGATCATTTAAGTTACCAACTTAAGCTACGTTATAACCTCATTATACCATAGCATTCCTATTGATATTATAAGGTTGTTTCATTTGGAGGCTCATTGTTTTAATTCCGCCGACGTTACACTTTATGTTAACATGAGTTTATACCTCTCATTTTTTATGAGATATTTACTGTCATTACCAACTAGGAAACACTAGCACGTTAGATAAATAAATGCGAATGTAATGGCTATTAACTCTATATGACAACTGTGAGATTTCTTAACGAGATCTGTTGTGAATTTCGATGGTCTCCACTGCATCTCCACTGTGGAATTGTGATATATCTACGGCTAGCAATTTAGGTGGGAGACACATTATAATACCTGCAAACGCTAATCTCCTCAGCTTATTGTCTCTACTCCTTCGTTGAGAGCTTGTTTGCGTTCTGAGGGTTGGCTTTGCTGCGCTTGTGAATTATGGCTATGCCTTCTTTGCCTTTGCCTGACTTGCAAGAGTTTCATGGGTTAATTTCTCATGGTTCTGCAATGATTTATAGATGAGGTGTCGAGGTTATTTGCAAAGAAATTATGGACCATCTTGTCCACTGTTGAAAATGCAACTTCCTCGGTTCTGGCTAGGGAAAATTTTAAGAACCCCCCTAAATTTATATATATAATAAATGGGCAAATCCCTATGATACATAGGAAAAATGAAAGGCGATTTTAGTATAATATAATATGTATATATATATTTTTTGGCGAATCTCTCACGAGATTATATTATCTTGTAAAATCATGGTGAATCACCAGTACAAATGGCAAATCACTACTACAAAATGGTGAATCATTTTCTGGTCGAGTTTGGGGTGTTGGTTCCAATGAAGATATGGTAGTTGAACTAGGAGTAGAAGGAAGAGAACCATTGAGACCAAGCATGGCACATGGTGACTCGTGAGGGAAGTAGTTCTTGTGCAGTTTGGAAAACACGTTCTTCTAGTTCTGCTCAGCGTAGTGTTGTTGCTCATGCTACTACTAGCATTGATATTGAGGTTGGAGAGGAGTTTCAACAAATTGGGATATTTGTAGATCATTTTGTTTCAACAATCCTCCAACACAAAGGCCCATGCCTCTGCTGATTTCTTTAATGAGCAGAACAAGTTGAACAAAAATTAAAACGCCAATAAGTAATGAGCAGAGTCAATACGACAATCCCAACACACCTCCAAACCGACAGTTGTGTCTCAGTGTCTGCTATGCACATCCAAACCAACTCAGCTCATGGCAGAATTTACAAATACCTGAAAATTCCATACATGGCACCGAAGTGGAAAGGGAGTCTAATTTTGATTGATGTAAAGGATGGTATGAATATAAACATAAAACAGTGTCAAAGCACCAACCATTGTCATGCATTGTTGCTTGAGTCATTTTCATGTAGTATTGCTTGAGGCAGTATGCCTAACAAGAAATGAAATGATTTTCCAATTTAGGTAAGTGATAAATTTAGATTTACTTACAAAAGAATCCAGCAACCCCCAAAAAAATACTTACCTTGATTTCATCCACCAATATAGAATTTTTTATAATTCTATAACCATTGCTTTTCCATGCCATATTATTCTTCACTAATGAATTGTCATTACAATTTTCATAGCTCTCACTGCTTTAAAGATCCTAGCTTGAGATGAATAAAAAAATGGTAAAATATTATTCACTAATGAATTGTTATTATAATGGATCTCTGTTACTATTTTTATAGTCGTTCATAAATATATGTTTGTAATCCATGTATAAACCTCTCACTGGTTATCAGATCCTGGCATGAGATGGATTTATCTTTCATTGTTATTTCTTTTATCATTCTTTCTTTTAAGAAGACTTAACAGAACTTAGCTTAAGATGGATTTATCTAGTTTCTTTAAACGTTCTCTCTTAAGAGAATCACATTCAAATTTATTTGCATTCTTCTCTCAGTGAAACTGAATAAATTATTTCAACAAGCACTAGACAAAAAATGAAATAGGTAAACCAGTCAATTGCTTGAGAAATAACATGCCATTCCAAAAGGGAAAATACATCTTCATTTTACAGGAAATTAAGTCTTGCACGTATTTGGTCAGAATAAGTCACATACAGAAAAAGAGACCTTCAATCCATTGTAATTCATGGTCTGCAGATGTGAAAAAAGATAGAATTTGTTACTTGTTTTGTCGTGGCGTGAGATCTGCAGGATAAAGAATTCCCTTCTTGTGGTCTTTGTTGAAGTGGGTACATAGCATCAATTCTGTTATGATGTTAACAACCGCAGAGTAGTGCCACAAAAACTCAACGGTTACCATGAATTCTTACTGTAATGCCACTACATAGAAATTTTCATTATATATGTTTTCCATGCCATATAAGCAGCGTTAAGGCGACCTTACAAGTAGCAAAAAGGGATACATGAATTCGAACATTGAGTATATCAAAGACTAGGTACCTGAACTTGCAGAACTTCGTTATAAATCGATACCAAATTTTTGGGTTTGAGCCAAATTAGAGTAAATCCGAGGAATATTTAACTCGATGTGAAAAGTTCCGGGAGGATCCAATTCAATTGTTTCTTAATTGAAATCGGATTGAAATTATACCACTAATACAAAGAATCAAGTTATAAACAGGGTCTAAATCAAATATGTGATACCCATTTTGTATTGAACGTGGTCAAAGTCAAAACTTCAAGTTTCAATACAGTCGAAACTTGAGATTCATAATTGAGCGTGTTTTGGACTTTGGTTGTTTGAATCGGCATCAGTAACGTCAATCCACAACATTAAGCAGAAAGCCGAGTTTGAAATGGTGCGAGGGTTTTAAAACCCAGCCGAATGTTCAATTGCAGAAATGTGTGAAAGAAGAAATGGAATGGTAACAGTGAAGGCGGTTTTGAAGGATCAAACCGGTAGTATCGCGCAATATTTTTAGCGGTAAGCTTTTTTGAGAAAAAAAAACGCGACATCACTCTTTGAGTGACACGTGTCTTGGATTGGTTTCCAAAAACCACGAGTTCCGCATTATTTTTGGGTGATAAATCACAAGGCTTGAAAAATTATGATATCCGTTTGATGATGTCCATTGGAGGATCAACGCTGGTCGCATCATCAAGCTGCGTGAAGATTAATGGAAAGGTACTTAGGTATGTTGAGATTATGTTGTGGGGCCCGAGGACATTTACATACGTTATCGCTCGAGTTTTAAATATAATTCAAGGCTTATTAAATGTTTTATAACATTTGAGTGGAGATATTGATGTATATTATGTTTGATATGTGGATGGTAAGCCGTGGCACATTTAGAGTGAGTTGTATGAAGCTCGAAGTGCATATTAAAATCAGGCTGGTGATTGTGTATTAAACAAGGTCAAACTTTGGAATGGATATATGTTAATTCATGTGGTGAAAACTGAAGTTCATACTTCAAGTTTTGAATGCTAAGGTCGAGTGTCGATTCAGCATCCATAAGTGTGTTGGCTGAGGATTATAGATGGGATTTTATTCCAGGTGGAAATGTTAATTCGCATATACAGAACTAAGGTCTGGATTTTTAGAAATAAAATTGATGGTTGATTAACCAAAGCCTTTTTGTAATACTTTTGAAAAGGCTTTCCTTTGTGAGAGAAATCTTGAGTATGAAGATTTTGGTTGGGGTTCAAAACAAGTTAGGCTTCTGTAAAAGAGATATTGAAGCTGGGTGGGATGGTTTTTAATAACCATGAGCTTAAAATTAGCTTCTGCGTAGTTTTAAGATTGCCCAAATCGAAAGTTAAATTGTTGAGGTTGCCGGATTTAAAATTATTTGGGAAAAACTGGAAGTGAATTTGTTATATGCACAAGAGAGTGAAGATAATGTGAATTGGCTAACGATCAGAAAAAATACCAAATACAGTATGGGTATGCATGTCAAACAATATAGGCACTCACTACCTTAAATATTTATGTTAAGAACAAAAAATAACCAGGATGCATTCCTCCACAGTTAAAAACAAAAATGTCATAGCCCCACATTAATGAATGATACTTTTGCACACACTTTAATTCCCTGAGATTCATTGTCTTAGTAGAAAGTAAATTAAGCTGAAGAAAATAATTACACCCATAGAAATATTATTCTCATGTAAGCAATACAAAGAGGCCACTTGAGCACAACCTATTTTCTTGTTCTATGAGATCCACATAAAGAACACATGCACCAACTATAGGTTTCCTACGTTAGCAAAAGAAAGAATCCACTCCATTTTTTTACCATTTAAGGAGAATGCCCAAAGTTTCTCCTCCTTCAATAGAGAAATATACTTGGTATAATGAAATATCCAAATCATAAAGAAAGGTAGTTGATGGCCATGATAACTTCTCGGATAGTAAGTTTTGACACAATTTTGATACCATGGTTCAAACAATCAGATGAAAGAATCCACTCCATTTTTTTACCATTTAAGGAGAATGTCCAAAGTTTCTCCTCCTTCAATAGAGAACTATACTTGGTATAATGAAAGATCCAAATCATAAAGAAAGGTAGTTGATGGCCATGATAACTTCTCAGATAGTAAGCTTTGACACAATTTTGATACCATGGTTCAAACAATCAGATGAAGTGATGTTCTATAGACCTCGCTATTAGAGAGAAATTTGAAATAAAGCCCACTCCATTGAAGGGTGCCAACAAAAATGTATTGCTGTCTCAAGGACACAAAGAGGCTACCTCATAACTTCTACTGGATTACAGGAACACACAATTCCTCTTTTTTTATAGAAAGTTCTGTTACTACACTAGTTCAAGGATGCTATAAATAAGTACCATGAAAATGTCGGGGTTCAATTTATTTCATTAACCTTATATTTTCATGATATGGGCATATTGACTTCCAAATGTTTGGGTCAATGGAAATTAGCAATAAAATTTTAAACTGGTCCCTTCTCTTGGTATAGGAGATGAGATGTATGAATATTCCCACATATTTTTTTATAACAACTATGAAATATGTAGGCATGCACTCATATGGCGCTGCACTCAAGTGGCACTGGTATAAGCTTCTGAAGCAACTATCAAGTCAAAGAAATGGCACGAGGAACCATCAGTTTTGTGTGAACAGTAAACATGGTTTCAAACCACAAAACCGGTGGTCTCGCATAAATTATAAGTAGTAAGTTGTTTGTGAAAAAAAATGCGATAGCGTCCAGGCTTCGATACGTGGTGTTGGCAGTTTTAATTTATAGCCCATTTCGCATTATTTTTGCGTGTTAAAGATCGGTGGAAAAAAAATGCGAATGACGTTCGATCTTAAGGGTGAACGATCCAATGGTAGTTGCATTTAAAATGATGAGGTTGATAACACAATGTAATTTGTGTAAACTTTGGGGCCCGAGGATATCTATATATATATATATATATATATATATATATATATATATATGTTATCACTTGGGGTTTAAGTTCGAAATTCGAAGGCCTATCATAGGAATTCGTATCATTTAATTGAAAACATAATATGTATGAAAGTATTATGTTCGATGGGAGAAAGCCGGGAGCACTTATTAACGATTAAATATTATGTTGGATGTGTAACAATGAGGCCGTAAGCATATAAGTGAATGTTAATTTGTGATTATGGTTATCATATTGAATTGTGGCAAAGTCCTAGGGTGAAATTAAATTGCAAGAACCAAGCTTGTATTTTGGGTCAATGAACTTCAGAATCAGAAGAATGATATGTTATGGGGTCCATATATTAATATGTTTAGTTTTTATATATGAGTGGGTTTCAATATAGTTTCTGAATTGAAATAAAACATTTGTTGGGTTTTATTAGGAGAGCTTATTATATGCTTTATGGGTTTTTTAACCTTGATTATAAGAGGCTTCCGCATATGTTGAAATTGCCCATATTTAAAATTATTTGGGCTAAAATTGAAGTGCATTTCTTTTACATGCATAGAGATTGAAGATTGTGGGTAGCCCGGGCATCAATAGTAATGCACACTAGACTATCCAACATACCCAACATAACATGAAAATCATCTATTTTTCCAGATCTCCAAAATGTCTTGGAAAATCAATCCAAGGTGTTTTATACTCTCGAAGGACTCCCACCTATTCGTGATCTCGACCCATTTGTCAACCTATATGCATTTATGGAAAATGTATATATTTGGTTGATAATTGTTGAACATAATTCTGATAAATAAATAAACTTATGACATGTTACCAAAATGTAACAACTTGTCATGCAATTTATATCCCATTTCGTAAAAGCACCATAGGAGAGCTTATCAACACGCTTTCCAAAGACTTGAATGCCCCATATTAAATAATTTTGGAGATTAATATATTTGCTTAGAAATACTCTGACACAACTTTCTCCCTTAGCCGCACCATGTGAGAATTCTTCCACAAAGCAATAGATATCTCTATTATCAATGTCATATCTGTAGCGTCATACTCTGGTCAATGTTAATCTTAAAATTTGCTGATAGGAAAACTTAGCTCCATTTATCTTGAACAAGGGATGATTGGGGAGATCATATTATTTCCTAATATCCTTCAAAAACAATTGTACCATGTGTTACCAACATAATATACAAAACATCTATATGAACTGACCATGAAAAGAGGAACACTGTGATGTAATATGTTCAACCAAATTTCCACCTATGTCCTTGGAATCAAGAGATGCCAAAAACTCATTTTAAACTTGTTATCAAATAGGGTCAAACCACAGATGGGGTCCTTTGAACAGATATTCCAATTGCAGAAAAAAAAAATTCATCAAAAATTCTACTTGGATTTATGGTATAGTAGTTTGTGAGTATTCCTCCCATTTTGCAGTTTGAATGAATACAAATGAGTCACAAAGGCTTGTTAACATAAGAGGCTTCCCATCATCACATAACTTATCTTTCACTAACACATAACTGATTTCATTTTGATAATGTACATTAATTCTACCTATGTCATCTTCAGCTCCACTTTGTGCACAACCAACAGCATCCCACCAATCAACTCCAACTGAGAGGCCCCACCAAAATCTGGTAATGGATAAGAATAATCAAACCGTAGGCTAGTGAAATAAACTACAATATAAATACAGAGATGCATCAAGATGACAAGAAAAATCTGCACATGCTGCTGGCTGGATTTCTAGGCGAGTGCATTACTAACTACCTTCAGATACACTTTTGAAAGCTAGGGAGGGTAGAATACGTAGAATATTCAATACAGTCCAATCCTTGCTGTTATCATGCCAAACAGAGGCCAGGCAACAACTAGTAGAAGAGAAAGCTGGTAGGGCAATAGAAACCCCAACTGTGGCACAATAGAGATTAAAGCTACTACCAGATAATAAACAAACATCGCCATACCGAAAAGCAAAAGCAACCTCCCCTCCATGACTTGAAAAGACAATTTTTGCTAGCATCCTTACGTCATTGTGCTGATTAGCTAGGTCAGAGTTGATTTTGTCACTATTTCCACCATTTGAATCTACCGATGTCTGGGATGCTGATAAGTTTCCAGGTGTAGCAAGGGGTCAAGAACCTTTGAAGTATTTTATTGGAGATATGCTCTTATTTACTTTGGTGGTCCAGATTGTTGTCATTGGTGCTTGTTCACCAAAATTTGTATTAGAATTTTCAAAAAGGGGATGCAGTGCAACCTGCTGATGTAAACTTTCCCACCGCTGCACCCTCCAACCAGTTAGAGATGGCCCGTCATCAGGATTGTGTGGAGACAAATATTGGCCTGATGGAATGTAATTTGGAGGCCGTTAGTATAATAAAAAGAACAATTAATTTAGCCATATTTGTGATCAGTTTGTTTGCCTACAAATCCAAGTCCAGTGGATTGAAATATAAAAAGACTTAATAAAAGCATCAATGTCAAATTCTATTGCAGACAGGATATTACTAGTGACAGAATGCAGCTAAACATGTCTTAGTCAGGGACTGGCCATTCGGAGGCATTTGTCTGATACTGTCATAACTATTGTTGTCATTCTAAACTTACATCATATAGCGTGAAAGACAAGGTTGCTTCAAAACATAGAGCTCAATTTCAATTATAGGAGACCTAATGATAATGAGCATAAGTAAGCTTCTATGAATCGTAACAAGAAGAGAAAGCAACAAAATTTTTGATGCCCTTGCTCTTATGCCTCCAATGCAATGTAACAAGAAAAACACTTCAGAAGTTTGAAATTTTGTGTCCATTAAAAATATCACTTGCTCTTTAGCACTCATTGGAGGACAAGCTATAGGAGGTTAACAGGTCTGGATATTTATACATCTTACAGAGACACAAATTTAATATATATATATATACTCGACTTGGTCCAAATTCTTATGCACAATATGCTCCTGATTCAGGTGAGACTGTTGAAGAAAACCTCTTCGGACCTCACCTACGCTCATGTCTAATCTAATATACAAGTTTGGCTTTGCTTCAGACTAGTCCTAGTTACTGTCACCTTTGAGGTAATTGCATTAATCATCAATACCCATAATTTTTACATCCAATTTATACTCCCCAAAAAAAGAAAAGTTAAGCATAGACTCCCAAAAGGAAGAAAAAATTGTAAGCATATTGCAAAATAGTATCATGTAATGTGTAAAGAAGACCTCCTGCTTACACAACAACATATAATGTTAAATTTAGAATAAGAGAGAGCAAGTGTACTATATTTCAACGCTAGTAAAATCTAAGAGATCACCTGAAGTATATTGAGCATGTGAATAGGGTGTTCTAGGCAGAAGATAGCAAATAAAATTGTCTGCATGCCCTTTGTATTCCTGAAGAGAGTGCACTTTTCGTATCAAGAACTCTTTTACTAAGCAACATTAGCTTCAATCGAGTCATTTACATGGGAACACCTAATGACCAGACAATCGAGTGCCAAAAAGTGATGCAGGAGCATCTAACGCTCCTTAACTAAAGAGGAATCCGAAGCTGAGCATGGAAGACATGGACAGCATAGTTGAATCGAAGGAGGAAATAGGGAAAATTTGTTTTAAAAATAGATTTAAAGTGGATTTGATGGATATTGTTATGTGCCATATATGTAACGAAAGATTTTCGTAAGAGATTTTGTGAGAGATTTTTTGAATCCTAACTGATTCACGCTTTTGTAAATACTTTATAAGTAAGTCTGTATGCGTGGGATAAGAGAGACGAGTGAGAAACAATGTAATCGGTGTGGATTTGTTGGTTAAGGCTGCAATGCCTTAGATCAAGTGATCTTTTGTAAATAATCAAATTATATATATTGTCGATTTCCTGTCTATTGAGTTATGAGTTTTATAGTTTAACTAATGAACAAATTCCTGTGTTGCGTGTTTGTTGATCGACATCGATCACTTCAGGATCGATGGCAATCCAAAATGTCGTATAACTGTTATGGTTGATTATTGCAGTGTACGGATTGGATTAATATTCGGAGGTACCACGGTCGAAGGTGCCGGAGCAGTGAGATGTCGGGAATCGACATTTGCCTGAATTGTTTGAAATTAAACTCAGAGGAGGCGAAATCGATTAATTCTGATAGCGGATCTGAATGTATTAAAAATCTGTTTGATGGAGGATCGAGTCCGATGTAGGTAATCGGATGGCTTATGGGTGTGACATCGTTCAGTAATTTGTGATTAGCAGGTGCGATTTAATGGCGATAGGCGCTTGGACCATTTTCATTATCGCATTACATTAATATCTGATTACGATTGGGTTGAGTTACAGGTGATTTGATTAATGGGATCGAAAGGTAGATCTTCGTTGTAGCGATCAAACGGTGGTTTTTGCATTGATCTCGTTCCGATTGAATGGGATCAGACAGAGATTGAGTTTAAATCGGAGTTAGATGGATCGGCGGAACCACCGATGTTTATAGGGCCGACTGTATTTATTTTTAAATCCATATATTCCCGCATATTTGTATTTTGTGTGGTGTGGGGTTTTAAAGCTTAACACCTATATTGAAATGTTTGCGATGATTATGTATGGATGGCACGATTTTAATGAAGATCCACGTCAATAATTTAAAAGGTTTTAAGTTTAAAACGCTTCCAATAAGGCTTAGTGGGCCATAACCCACAGGCCCAGGTTCAAGATTTTTACATGAAAAGGGATTTTGGGCTTACCCCAAGATTTCTTGTCATCAAGTGGTATCAGAGCAGGGAAAGGATTTCCTGCGAGAAGAAAGAAGAATGCAAGCAGAAGGGGAAAGAGGTACAGTTGTGTTAAATCTGGAGATTTTATCGTCTTACTGTCGTGTAGATGGCGGCAACGAAAGGTGAGAAGATTTGCAACAACCTAGAGCAAGGTGTGCTCAATTGGTTCCAGAGGAGAGAACCAGAAGGATGCCAAAAGACCGAGTGCGGAGGGCTTGGTGAGGTATCGTGTAGCAGAGGAGACTGTTACTGCAGAGGTTGGTTGCAGCTCACAGAAGATCATGAAGGCAGTTCCACTGAAGAGAAATGCAGTGGTTAGAATTGGGAGAAGCATATGACCAGGAGGTCATAAAGTTTTTGTACCTCGGGAGTCTGATGCAGGAGCATCTAACGCTCCTTAACTAAAGAGGAATCTGAAGCTGAGCATGGAAGATGTGGACAGCATAGTTGAATCGAAGGAGGAAATAGGGAAATTTTTTTTTAAAAATAGATTTAAAGTGGATTTGATGGATATTGTTATGTGCCATATATGTAACGAAAGATTTTCTTAAGAGATTTTGTGAGAGATTTTGTGAATCCTAACTGATTCACGCTTTTGTAAATACTTTATAAGTAAGTCTGTATGCGTGGGATAAGAGAGACGAGTGAGAAACAATGTAATCGGTGTGGATTTGTTGGTTAAGGCTGCAATGCCTTAGATCAAGTGATCTTTTGTAAATAATCAAATTATATATTATGTCGATTTCTTGTCTATTGAGTTATGAGTTTTATAGTTTAACTAATGAACGAATTCCTGTGTTTCGTTCTTGTTGATCGACCATCGATCAGTCAAAGGATCGATGGCGATCTAAATATCGTTTAATTGTTATATATGGGTTCGATTATAGGCGTGTGTAATACGGATTGGATTAATATTGAATTGCCACAGTCGAAGGTCTGGAACAGCGAGATGCCGGAATCAGCATTTGCCTGAATTGTTTGAAATTAAACTCAAGAGGAGCGAAATCAAGTTAATTACAATGGAAACGGATGCGAATGTATTAAAAATCTATTTGATGGAGGATCGGGTCCGATGAGTAATCGGATGGCTTATGGGTGCGACATCGTTCAATCGTTGCGATTGACCGATTGCGATATAATCGTGTCGGAAATGTGGACCATTTCATATCACATTACATTAATCTCTGATTACCGATTGGGTTGAATTACAGCAATTCCGATTAATCGGATCGAAACGGTGGCAAGTGGTGTCGCGATCGGAACAGAGTGGTATTTGCAGTGATCTCCGATTCCGATTGAATCGGATCAGAGCAACAGAGATTGAGTTTAAATCGGAGTTAGATGGATCGGCGGAACCACCGATGTTTATAGGGCCGACTGTATTTATTTTTAAATCCATATATTCCCGCATATTTGTATTTTGTGTGGTGTGGGGTTTTAAAGCTTAACACCTGTATTGAAATGTTTGCGATGATTATGTATGGATGGCACGATTTTAATGAAGATCCATGCCAATAAGTTAAAAGGTTTTAAGTTTAAAAAGCTTCCAATAAGGCTTAGTGGGCCATAACCCACATACCCAGGTTCGAATTTTATACATGCAAGGGGATTTTGGCTTACCCCAAGATTTCTTTGCATCAAAAAGTCTCCCTATAGTTAATTACAATAATAAAGAGGTAGTTGAACTATGAATATTAAAATCTATTAAGGAATACATATGTGAATTTAGGAAGGGGTATTCAATTCTTTTGGATTTAAACATGTTACCTCTTAAAACTAAACACATGCTATTGTACTGATTTTTGAACTTATGAGGATTTCAGATTCCAGGAATATCTAGGAATCTGATTGTCACTAGAAAGGTCAAAAAATTGACCCTCTTGTAACCCGCATATTTCAAGAGATTCCAAGAATCTGCAATCAACATAAGAATACCTTGCTACTAAATGTTAGGCAACCACAACTACCTTCCATGCTTCCCAAAAAAGCCTCGGTTTCACCTTGAGAAATCTCAAAAGAATCATAATAAGTTGATGTGGTTCCTTTAGTTCCACCAGCACTGGTGGCATGTTCAGCTGTTTGTGAAACCAGCATTCTAATCTCCTTAGCATTATGATCAACTGCCACTATTCTTCCCAGGTCAACGAACTCAGCTCCACCTTGGCATCAAAATTGTAATTGCATAAAAGGAATGTTTATCTCATGCCAATAGGTCTCCTACGATGAATGCGCAAGAACCTAGTACATAGACCGTTTTTCTCTTCGCTTAGCTACCCAGGGCTTATTTCCCTTTCCAAATATCAATAATTATTTTCGAAGAAAAATCTATAATAAGAAAAATATTTTAATATATTCTAAAAGGTGAAAATGTCGAAATCATGCCACAAAGTGAAAGGAAATAAAATATCTTTCCTCAAACCACCAAATATATAAATAAAAAAATAATTATTATAATAATAAAACTAGATTTATCGATCTATGCATGATATGAGACCCATAAGCATTCAAGGGACTAAAAATATCTGACCAAAACAAACCAAAATTTTCAAACTCAAAAATATCCTCTAAACAAGCAACAAACAAACCACTAAAATTTTCAAAGATATCAAAGCTAGACATGAACACAATTTCATGTACTTGAATAAGCCCATTGTTGCTTAGCGTTAGACTTCTTAAATTAGTTATTTATCATTTAATACTAGGACACTATCTATGTGAAAAGAAATAGGTCGCAACTTCATCAAATCCGACTTCATTTCCAATCAAAGATCAAAACTAGCTTTGTTTCCAATACCAATATAAAATCACACATTTTCCAAATATCAATAATTATTTTCCAAGAAAATATAAAACTCGAAACTCAGCAAAATTCCCCAAACACAAGCAACATATATACCATTAAAATTTTCCAAGATGTCAGAGCTAGACATCAAGGTAGTTTCATGTACTTGAATGAGCCCATTGATGCTTTGTGTTAGTCTTGTTAAATTAGTTATTTATCATTTAATACTAGTCAGACACTATCTATGTGAAAAGAAATAGGTCCTAGAATCATCAAATCCAGCTTCATTTCCTGTTACAAATAAGAAACAAACAATGTAAGGATTAAATATGAAACATCAATCTTAAAATAACACGCATGAAATAAATGTAGCTGCAATGTTAAAATGAAAAATACAAAATATAGAACCCATTTTTACCTGAATTTGACATGTAGTAATCTTGCATGATCAACGGAACATGTATACCAAAATAAGAGTCCTAGGGTATTTCAATTTCCCAGTTCTCATCTTGGTCATCATTTTCTACATTGTGAACATGATCTTCTCCAGATGTACTGTCATTATGAGCCTCCAAAACATTATGTTCTATATCAAGTTCATTAGATAAATTTGTTATATTGTTTTCTCCCCTTTTATCACAATCTAATCGCTAAAGCTAGTGCTCTTTCATATGGAAAATTGTCGACGTCATAATTTGTTACATATAATCTTAAACATGTATCCACATGTTTTTCAAGCTTGTTCCTCAACTTTGACTTCAAAAATGATAATGCACTAAACATTCTCTCATCCTCCACTGATCCCAAAATCATGGTTTGACACAAATCTGCTAATTTGAAATATTCTGATATGTTTTCTTGCAGGTATTGGCTAGCACTTAAAGTATTCCATAATCTTGTTATAGCACCGTTTTCATTAGGATTCTCCAAAAAAGGATATTGCTTCCACATTGTTTCAGCAAATCATCCACCTTGTTGATACAATTTTGATGAATCTAAAATACCTTCAATCTGTTCTCCATGTATCGAGACTTTCTTGCAAAAGTGGTCTACTAAACATTTTAATCTCTTTTGAAAATCGACTTTTAAATTTCTTGGACATTGACAATTGTTCCAATATTGATGGTATACAACACACATGGCCTCCAATAATTCATCTCGAGGAAATCGTTCTCTTATCTCTGATGATAGTGATCTTGCAATTTCTATCAAATTTTGTCTCATTGAGATCACAATATTATCAAATTGGTCTCTTGACACAAGGAAATCTTTGGTGATTCGTCCCGTCTTACTAATATAATGAAAGGGGACCATGTACCCATGCACTGTGATACATAGTATCCCTTTTTCATCAAACGTCAAAAAAATTTCAGTATTTTCTATATTGATGATCTTAGTCCAACTTGTAAACTCTGGACCAGTAAAAGAGTCCGGCATCATATACAAATTATCTAATGCAAGGCATGCTGACTTTCTCGCATTTTTGTATTCGGCGATATACATTGTGCGATTCTGAGACATTTTCACGAGGATATTCATTTCATGTAGCATAGGAATAATTCCAGCGAATGTAAATAATGTTTCTATATCAGTTAGTCGAAAAAGAATAATTTGAGCTTTGTCTACATTGTAGCGATTTTCATACATCAACCCTACCAAAGATTTGAACTCACTAAATAGTCTTTGAGCTGGTCCATTTAATGAGATCCATCTTGTATCAACATCTTTTAGTAGTTTTTTTCCATCCGTAACACCATCTGCAAATTGTTGAAACTCTAAATATCGTTTGGGACTATGAGAAAAGTATGCATAAGTCTCACGTACAAGATCTTCAACTTTTGAAACTGATGGAAACTTGCTTACTATTTTAAATGCAAGATTCATCCTATGAGCCATACAATGAATATTAATCATATATGGAGAAGCTGATAGTTGTAGTCTAACACAAAGACCATTCCTTTGTCCTTGCATTACCGACGCTCCATCTGCTCCAACACATACCAACTTTTTTGCAATCATTAAATGATCCATACCACTTTCCTTCAAAGTATTAAGAACAATTTCATAAATATTTACAGCTGTAGAAGTCTCTCTCATCTTTTTAATCCCAAGTAGATAGGAATGCCTAATTAACCATATAAATGCTCATGCAGATCCATGAAGTATTATCAATAGTCGTAACCTCATCCAAAGACAATGCCAAAAAACTAGCATTTGCAATCTCCTGTTTCAAATCATCATTTCCTACTTGAGCTAGATATCTTGCCCATTCCCAACCACTAGTTACGAACCAATGAGAAGATGGAAAGTTTGGCACGTGAAGAAAAGATAGAAATTTCATTTGATCTGGATAATTTGTCATAGGACGACCTTTACATAAGATGTGAAATATAGTGCTCAATTGTATCGTCTTGAATAACAAACTTCTTTCCATCGTCTTTTCAAATTGAGATATGATGGTTCCTCCACTTCCCTCAAGTTTCTTCTTACTTATTAAATATTTTTTGTATTCTTCCACACATTGGCTATGTTGACATTCCTCCAAAGATTTCCATCTGACAATAGATTTCTCTTTACCATTTACAATTTTCTTTTCATAAACCTTTCTTACATGCTTTTGTATTGTATCTAGCTTCATCTGAAATTTCACTACCTTGCAACTTTTCCAACTACACGCAATACATTTAACTTCTCGTAATCCTCATTTGTAGGAGGTATTTCTTCAATAAATGGAAAACTTGAGACCCAATCATCTTGGAATTTTCTCCCTACGGTCCACTGGCCTTTTTTCCTTTTCCATGAATGGTTTGTGTCACCTTCCAAGGAAATATATTTAACATTTTCATCACTAATTTATGTTGAAACTGCATTTATCTCACCCTGATCACTTGAGGAACCTATTATTTCATCCATCATATGGATATCAGATGCATTTTCACAAGAGTTAACATCTCTCTCAGTAAAAAATTGTTCAAAGGAGCTTGAAGCATGAAGAGAATCTGTATTCTTGGATTGAGACTTTTTAAAGTATGATAATACATCAATTTGCCTTGATAGTTTCTTCCCAGGATTAGCTTTTGACATCTCACTAAATATTCCTCGATCTAGAAACCTACATCAATAGTTTCCAAGAGTTGAGAATTACTAGATTTGTAAGTAGCTTTCAAAGTAAAATAAGTGTAATGTTCACAAAAACCATTATGCAATTTTTTATTAAAATGTTGTGCCAAGGCCCAAGCCCAAAATCAAAAATAAATCATTATACACAAAACAATAACATCATGAGTCATCATCTATAAAACAAAGAACATCATTCAAATGTAAAATATATAAAAATTTCCACTAAATTAATTCATATCTCCAAATCACCTAATGAACACTTGAAAGCTTTAAACAAAACAACAAAATATTACAATAACTTTAATCATCCTTTGCAAAACACCTCTCCCTTAAGTTGTAAAGAATTGGTTATAAGAAGTTGAAACATATCCTCTATCATTTTCCATGATAAAAGTGAGGAAGGAAACTAGTCAGTTACTAGTGATTATTTTACTTATCTTTCCCTTGATGAATTGGTTATAAGAAGTTGAAACATATCCTTTATCATTTTCCATGATAAAAGTGAGGAGGAAGGCAACTATTCAGTTACTAGTGACATTTACACCCTCCATAGAGAAAATGGAGGAATTGGGCTAATTAACAACCATGCTCCAAGGATGGTTTTAGTGACTAAATGACTTGCAAGGACAAATGAAGGAGAAGCTCCTTATGAGGTAGTTGTCAATCATAGGCTAGAAAAAAATTCACATATACACAACATCCAAGTCCCTAATGATTTATGATTTAATCATAGGTGCAAATTCCTTTAATTTTCCTAGATAAACAATTTTCAAAACAATTTGGAATGATTGCAAGTAATATTTCATGAGCTTGACGAGGAGCTAAGGATTTTTAAGAGTGTTCTTACACTAAGACACCAAGTGGGCCACATTGCTAGGTGGGCCAATGATTTGGGTTTACATGCATGGAACAAGCATGGGCAAAAGAAATTGCAAGCGTTAAATCATCTAATGGGTTTGATCAGTGGAATGGACCCTTTACAGGTTAAATCAATGGAATGGTATCTTTACACTTGTTTAATCAATAAAATGGACCCTTTCTATAGGTTTAATAAGTGAAATGGAAAAAAAACCAACATGTTCTTAACCATTAGGACCATTGAAGACCTGATTTCAGAATAGGACCTTTTTAATGGAAAATTCAATTGGAGCAATACAGAGCTAGGGCCAGGGTTCATTGTGGAATGACTTGATAGGTTTCTCTTATAAAACTCCTTTTTCTCTGAGTAATTCTAAAATTTTCAATTATCCCAAGTGCTCTATCCAATCACAAGATGATTCTACTCTCAGTATCAAACTCTCAAGCACTTGGTCCAGGTCATTTAAAATATAGCCCTGTATGGTTCTCACAGCTAGACTTTAAAGAAATGGTGAGAAATTATGGATCTCTCCTAGTTCATGGCTTTGCCTCCTACATCTGGGAGAAAAAAATAAAGAGATTAAAATTGAAATGAAAGAATGGGCTAAATCCCATAATGAAGATCACCCCATTCTGGAAAGACGGGAATCCTTGAAGAAGTCAAGTCCCAAATTGAAGAATAAGGGCTCTCTGAATAGACTCAGGCAAGGGGAAAAGAAAGTAAGTGCTCAACTATTCAAAGCTTAGATCGCCGAAGAAGAAATCTGGAGATTGAAATCAAGGAGCCTGTGGCTGAAAGCAGGGAACATGAGCATTAAATTTTTCCATTACCAAGAACACTCAAGAAGAATTTAAAATTTCATCTCTGAGGTAACTCTTAGACAGATTGAAAACAGATGGTTTAATGAAATCAAAGTAGCTGCTTTCTCTCACTTTAGGAACCTGTTTTCAGAATAAGAGTAGATACTGGAACTGCTCGGGAGGAAATGTTGGACAAGATCCATGTATTTTACAAGAACTGGATAATGAGAAACTCTTATGACCCATATCAAGCAAGGAAGTCCAAGAAACAATATGGAATACGAAACTTAACAAAGTCCCTAGTCTAGAGTCTAGATAAGTTCTCAACATATGTTTAGTAAGTAGGGAAATATATCAATAGGGACCTCTTAAGCTATGTGGAAGAATCAAGGAAGCAATGCAGATTTAAAGAACAAATAAATTCCTTCTACTTCACCCTCATCCCTAACGTCAGAAACTAAAATATTCTAGGTAAGACTACCTTTTCTAGATTTAAACCATTGATGCAATGTGTTATCGCAGAGAAACAAACTTGATTTGTTCAGGGCAGAGTTATATGTGAAAACATCATAAGAGTTCAGGAAGCTGCTCACAGTAGCCACCCATTTGGAAAGAATTACATGAGTCATAAAACTCGATATGGTGAATGCCTTGGATAGAGTGATGTATAATTTCTTATTCTCAGCTATGAAGAAATTTGGCTTTGTTGAGAACTTCATTCTGTGGGCCAAGGCCTACATAGGACCCTGAATTAAAACTATGGTCAATAGGAGGAAAATGTATTTCTTGAATCTTCAAGGCCACCAAGGGCCTCAGATAAGGATATCACATCTACCCTTCCTTGTTCACTATAATGGCATAGTGCTACCTATAGGAGTTTGTTATCCTCCTATAACGAAGAAAGCGCTTGACAATGAATTAATCGTATCTATAGCAAGAGTTATGTTATTTGCATTTTGAGCTTAGCCTACCTTTCTAAAATGCATGCTCCTAGTTGGGTCTCATATACATCAAAGGAAAACCTACATTGGTTCGAGACATTTCACTGTATAGACGAGGAACTTCAAAGACTTGAACTTGAACACTTGCACACTCCTGGACTAATTTATGTCAATTACGTAGTTGTTGTAGATGCCTCTCTGGAGAAACTCTTAGCCTACCTTCCGTTGGGATGAAAATATTTTTCAGTTCAACAATCATCAGTCTAAAATGTTCTTCTACCTACCCAGATATTAGGGGTTGCACAATCAAATAGGTCTATTTTTTAGCAGTTTTCAACTATCTTAGACACATGCTCAAGTTGTTTTTGTCAGCATAGACACACATTGGCTACAATTGCTATGGGCAATCATCTATTCCATCCAGACTTGACCATGTCAAAATTGAGAATAGATCATTATTTTGTTTGACAAAGAAATCATCCGTCTACTTCCATTTTTGCCCTTTATGGATTAGTTTCTCCTTGTTAATTCTAGTGAAAGATTTATTTTTCTATGTCAAATGCGATGGGAAAACTGGTATAAGCTTCTGAAGAAAAACAGGTTGCAAATTTTGCCTCAATGTATAATTATTTCCCTGCATCTCAATGTCAATGAATATTATATTCTCTATAATAATGCGGAAAATTTTGCTTTGATATCTACTTTTTTTCTCAAGTCATTGCAAATCTCCAGCTCTAATGTTAAAAGGTGAGCATTGTGCATCTGAAATTAGATGCAATGTATCTTGGACTTCTCAGATTGGACCATATGTAACCTGGACTGAAATGAATGCAGCACTGTCGAGTGCTTTTTTAGTGGGTATTGTACCGAGTTAATGTGCAACTGGACTCATGACTCGAGACAGAGCAATCATAAGCAGACTTATCAGAGGAAATTTAAAAATTAAATAATATGTACACTAATGAATCCATCCCAATTGAAAGCGAACTTATTGAAATTACTGTAAAATAAAAGAAAAAACCCAAAAGCTTGCAATAGAGATCTGAATTATAATGAAATTATGTTAAAGCAAAGATTTTCTTGGGTCTGAATTGATATATTGTATCTAGGATACTGTAATGTTATATTGGACTATAATACTTAAAGAATAGACTATTATAAATGCAGCGCCGCCTCTAATTACCAGTTGCCATGTTAAACTGGATATGGGGCATTCAGTGCATCACTGCTTGGTGTTTATTGTTTGCCATGGAGCTAGGATTCATAGCTTAAGTGAGAGTAATGAAAAGAAAACTTATCAGAAAAAATAAATAGTATGTGCAGCTAATGAATCCATCCAAATTGAAAGAAACCTTATTAAAATTACTGTAAAATAAAATAAATGGCCCAAAAAATTGCCCGGGAGATACGATTTCTAATAACATAATACTAAGCAAATATTTTCTTACAGGTAAATTGGGCAACCAGTTTGAGAGATGAGGAAAATCTTCAAGCATGGCTCCTAAATCTCAGTTCCCTGTGCTGACCTCTGCTCTGGTAAACACACTACCGCTATTTCTCACAGCATCTCATGAAATGGTTTCCCGGCCAGCAAAACTGGATAGGCTTCTGTCACCAGACAGGAACTGGTTCTTCAGAAGAATGCCAGTGTCGTGGCGCCTCCCATGGAAGAAGCCAGAGGGCCGAGAAGGTCGCTCTGTGTCGGAAGTGAGTGCTAAAAAAGAGCACTGGAGATTGGAAACAATCACAACACGCTACACACTTGAAGCATTCGAATTTCTGACTCAGAAAATTTATAGAAAAAATATAATTACAGTTGCAACCCAAGGGCCAACACCACTGCCCAAACTCCTCCTCACGTGTGGGTTTAGCTCCATGGCACCGGGTAAATGGGCTATCTTGAATGTTGGAACTCTAAATCTAGCTATCGTGGTCAGTCTCCCAGAACCGGTTGCCCGTGCAGCTGTTATCGGTCAATGCATCCAGATCGTTTCCACCTCCATCGATCTCCACCTCCATCGCTCTAACCTCCATCAATCTGGTATGTTTTCACATCCAAGGACCAACATTCGACTGTTCCATGCCCCTTCCAACTTCCATACCCCTTCCAAGCCCCAACCACCTCTCCAACCCCGTAAATACCCAGTAAATTCTGGTGAACCAGTCAAAAATTGGGGTGAATCACTCCAACCCCTCCCTCCAACCCTGTAAATCTAGGCGAATGCGATTGAAATTTTCTCCAGACAAAGAAAATCGAGGGCGAATTTGATTTTTTCAGTTTTATGCGCATTTACTGTGGTTGGCTAATATTTAATAATTAATTATTTTTAAAATAATTATTAGACTAACTTCATAAAACTATAGAAAATGGGTTTTATATTAAAAAATCGCCCTATTAAAATTTAAAATCCCTTAAAATTCGCCTTTGGGCTAAAATTCGCCCCTAAAATTTTCCCTGCATGCCATGACAGAAAAAAGCCACATGAAATACCATGCATGCCAAATCTAAGAAGAAAATCACACATGCAAATTAGTACCTGTAAATAATCCTTGCTCGATCTTACTCTTCCTTGTCTTCTCCTTCCTTCCTCTTGTCGTCTTTGTCTTTCTTGTTCCAATGCCAAAGTGCTCCAAGAAAATTCTAAGTGTCCAAGAGTGAAAGAGAGAGAGATAATAATGAGAGAGATCCAAAATTGAATTGAAATAAGGTGTCAACTGATCCTCGGAAGCTTTTTTATCAATTATACCTCTATTTTCTTCATTTTCCATCATTTTCCTCCTCACATGCAACATTTGACCTTTCACCTTCCTTTTCTCCTATTTTCCATTACTTTCATAGATAAAAGTGTCAAAAATTCCATCTTGCCTTTCCAAAGCCTTTGCCTTTTCCTTTTCCAATTTCCTTAGCCATAATAAACCAAATGAATAAGTGTCCCATCAACTATGGTTATTATTTTTACCTTTGTTAAATTTTATTACATAGAATTTTCACCAAGGATGTTACAAAAACCCTTTCTGGGTTTTTGTGAGTTTGGTGAGAGGATTTTGGGGCTAATTTTGCAAAATTTTCTGAGCAGTGTTTCAAGTATAAATCATTGTTCCATCGGCTAACCAGTAGCAAAATTATTGGGTAGTGCGTACTACCAGTTTGGGTCATTTCCAACACTTGGGTCAACGTAATTTCACGTGGGATTTTCATAGCTTGCTCAAAAGGCCTAGGTTCTATCTTTCCTATTGTTTGGTGTACTTAGCACCCATTATTAATAAAATGGCTCAACATTTTCGTCCAATTTATTTGTAGTACTAATTTATGTGTGTGGTTTAAGAAAAATTATTGTTGTTCTTAGTTCATGTTTTGGTATTCACTATTATTTTTCCACTTAGGAACATTACAAGTTGCTTGTATCAAGTTTTTAGCAGAGAAGGTAAGACACGTTGCTCAACAATGCATGGAACTTTTGAAAAGGTGGACAATGGCAAAAAAAGACAAGGGGAGTAGATAAAAGAGGGAGCATCAGTGGTAGGTGGAACACCCCATTTGTCAATGATGTCAAAGTGGGGGAGATCAATGAGAACTATTGCAGAGGGGAGTTGCTATAGAGTATGTTGCCATCAATGATAACGGGGGAGATTGTTGAGTGGTTTATCATTGATGTCAAAGCAAAAGGTCAACCATCCTATGATCGAGAACAAATCAAAGAGTCATTGGGTTGACCATCCTTTAGCAACTGTGAAAGATTGGCATTCCAATAATAAGAATTGAATCTAGTGACTGTGTTATTTCAATTTGAAAGACAGGTATAAAATGTGGCTCTAACCTATTCTCTTGAACTGGAGGAAAATGACCTGAATTACTAAGCTCAACTATGAAATGTAAGGATAATGGATCACTGAAGCTGAGTCAAGATTTGGTTCATTGTAAAGAGGTGATTCATACCTCTCTAAGCCAAAATATGTCAAAAGAAGAGAAACAAGTATAAATTTTATTCAATAAAGCTTGACTTTTGTGTTAAGGTTCTATCCTAAGGAAACCTTTGAATTGTGTTACAATTAAGGATAGTGATTCCCTCATCTGGTAACCTCTAATTAAATGAACACAAAAGAGGTTCCATATTATATGTTAAACAAAAAAATTGGCCCTGCTATGAAAATACCCTCGCATCAGTGGTCACGTATATTTACAGTGATATTCTCAACAAAACATTAATCAATAATCAATTAAGTTAATGCATATTCACACTTGCATGTCTCTTGAAAAAATTTAACTGAAATAGATTTAAGTTAAATACAAGAATAGATGGAACCAACAGGTCAACCCCAAATCAAAACATAGTCTTTGTAACAGATCTGAGTTTAATTCCTAGTAACATATCTGAGTTTGTTGGACATAATATTTGTGATAAATATGAACTTCCAGTGGAAAGAGATTCGAAATTTCGGTGGCATCATCTTTGTGACCAGAACGAGTCATTGTGGCATCATCTCTATAACTAGAGAAAAGTTCTTGTAGGTCATATTTGTGACCAAAACGAGTTATGGTGGCATCATCTTTGTAACTAGAGTGAATTTCTTGTGGCATCAAATTTTAGATCTACACCAGAATATACATAAGATCTTGGAACATACTCTAGTACTTAATCTGAAGACTTCTGGAGTGGATCCTTTACATGTATTTGTGGTGGACCCTGCAGGAAAACCTATTACAATCTAAGACAGAGCTTGGGATATAATATGTAGCATATCTTGGATATTTTGGAGCACACTTTGGAGACCTCCTGAAACAAATTTAGAGATCCTAGATCTATGTACATTGGAAGATGTGTCAAACGGACCATTTAAGACTTCTGAATCACTCCATTGAAGTTGATTTGAAGTATCTTGAAGGAAATTTGTAGCAGCTCTAGAAGCATTTTTTGAAGTGGATCTTGGAACAATATGTGCAGCATTGTTGGAGTAGATTTTTGGAGACATCCTGAAACATCGTTGGAGTCTTATTGAAGAGATCTTTCAACTCTTGTTGAATACGTTTTTAGAAGACTTGAAGCAGTGTTGAAGCTACCTTGAAAAAATGATGTAAATTAAGAGGATTGGAGTTTTCATATAATGTTGGAGCCTTGTAAGAAACCACGTTGAAGACTAGATTGATTTTTGAGGATTAAATTCCTAATAAGAATGTTAGAGCCATATTGAGACCAGATTGGAGTCTAGATTGATATTTGTGGATTGGAGTTCTCATTCAAGGTTGGAGCCTTGAAGGAGTTACAATTTTATTGTACATGTTGGAGCTTGATTGTTGTGAAAGGATTGGAGTGTTCATTATTTCCATTAATAAAATTATTTTCTCGTTGGACATTGTGTTTCTGTTTAACTAGTGATCTTAACTGGCATAATCAAAATAAATATTGATTCCCTCCTCCCTCTCAGTTTTTTCAACACAAACTTAATCCATTTTATTGTTGTAATGACTTTGTGTATTAGCTTCAGCCTTCTAAACTCTATACCAACTTTGTGTTTTAAACATATATAAAAAAGTTGATTTATTGGTGTGAGATGAAGAGTGTTCTATTATTAAAGTTCAATTCTAATAAAGATCTAACTAAATATTATGAAGGAACCTAAAAATATACACATTAATAAATCAAAACCCACTCTCATATTCTTCATTTTTAAAACCCCTAAATTGTAAGTGAATTTATTGACATATACCCCCATGATATATTTATAAAACTGCTTCTTTGTCCTTCAAACTTAATCCATTTTATTTAAATTATTCTAAGTTGTGTCATTTCATCAATCTATTTGTGCCAAAACAAATTACAATTGGTTTTTTATAAACAAAATTTCCACCAAGTATTTTTAAATTTCAAAAATAAAATGAAAGTTAAATGCAAAGGTCAACAAAGTTATATATTTATTTTGGAATCTAGCTTGCAGCATTTTAACTTAATTATCAATAATTATTAGGTTGATGTTAAGAATTTAATCTCCACAAAATATGCCAAAATATTCTTGGCAATATTCATAGATCAAAGATTAAGATTTATGTCAAAAGTAGTTGTGTCATTTTTACTTTTCTAATTTTTACTTTTCTAATTAAATTGATTAGTTAAAAAAATCGTATAAATATATGTCATATGAATATGAATTATGATTTTTTTGAGAATGTGGTATTGGTAAGTCATGTTACTGACCTATGGTATTGTTTTTATGGTTTTAGTATAACATTGTATTGGTCCAAGTGATTGTAACAAAGCCTATTTATAGATAAAATTCGATCGTAAAATGGAATTGAATCTCTATGGTTGAAAATACTCTTAGTGCTAGTTTTTCAGTGACTAATTTCGGGCAATGATGCATCCACTCTATTTATTCATTAAGATCCATGAGCTTTTTCACCTTGTCCTGAGGTTGAACCATATTAAATAGTTGGAAGCAACTAATTTTGGGCAATGATGCATCGCTCTATTTATTCATTAAGATCCATGAGCTTTTTCACCTTGTCCTGAAGATAAACTACATTAGATAGTTACCAAATCCTAATAATGTGATTAATAAGAAAAACATTTATCTAATTTATAGATCACAAAAGTCTCAAATAATATATATATATATATATATATATATATATATATATATATATAATATATATTAATGTGAAATATATTATTTTTTGTGAAAAAATCTTTCGGTAATAATCACATTATAATGAACAAAGTCGACGCGTTTCGAGCCAACTAGTGTGGTTCATCATTAGGACTAGGTGAGAGATCAGATCAGTCATTGAGTTTAAATAGATGTAGGAAAGGCAAAGAAAATCGTTAGAATAACAGCTAATTTGACTTTAAAATCCATAACGGTTAGTTCTATTAATTTAAAAAAAAAAATTATTAAAAAATCATAACGACTAGTTTTGAATATTGAAATTAATAATGGTTAGGTCAATTTAATAGTTTAATTATTAAAAAAAAAAAAATTATTAATATCGTTAATTGATTATTCAAAATACAAATATTATTTTACTATAATTATATATTGTTTTATTGTAATTCTATCTTAAAAATATAGATAAATCAATAAAATTAAAAAATAAATAAATAATAATAATAATAAAATTAAAAATAAATAAATAAATAAAATTAAAATTAAAATTAAAAAAAAAAATATATATATATATAAAGGAGGGATCCAACACCTGCTTATATTCCAACCGTCATCTCTATTGAGATTTAGGGACTTTCTTTCAATTTCAAGGGCCTCTCTTAAATAATGATGATGAAAGTGATCAACCCTAGCTAAGACCATAGCCTCTTTAATACAGATATGATGATTAGTTTTTTCCATCATAATTAATAATAATTTGAAATAAATTATAATATAACCAAAAAAAATTAATGCTATCTTCACTATTTAATTTATATAACCATATTAATTACAAAATTAACGTCCTAAATACATTTTCGAATTTTACCCCTCTTATTTTTATAAAATTTTCGAATTTAAATAGTGATCACTAAAAAGTTTAAACATCGGAGAAGGTTCTAGAGTTGTAAAATCATGGAATTGATAAGGTTTCGTGATTATAAAATCGTGGAAACAGTGGAAAGTGATTAGAATTTCCTCCCTTCATCTCTATTTTCAAATAATTATTTACTTCAATATTTTTGTTTTCACTTTCACTAATATTTTAGAGAAATAAATGGGGTTAAAGTATATTTTTTTTTAAAGAATTAAATGAAGTTGAAGATAAATTTTTAAGGAATTCAAGCAGGATTTTTTTACAGATTTCATTTGGAGTTTGTTATCAGTATTTCAGTGAGATGATTACACTAAGACGATTTTGTATTTGCTGTGAAATAGTTGGTAAGGATATGTTAAATAGTTGAAAATAATTAAAAAATATTTATCATTTACTGTAAAGGTTAAAAAGTTTAAAAAATTACATTTTAAGAGAAATTCTATTTTTAAGTCTCATCACAACAGATTAATAAATTAATTTTATTTTTCTAATTTTAAAACCATAATAACATATACTTTTAATCATTAAAATTATTTAACATTAACTTTCAAATTAAAAGTCTCTATAGCAATATAAATAAATATATAACCAAAACATCTTAAAATTTATTTTTTTTATTTTAAAAATATTTTTTTTATTTCTAAAATATTATTTTATCTTTTAAAAAGATTATAAATAACACACCCAGCCACGTCAGAATTGAAATTTGATAAACATTTTACTCATTAAAAACATAGTTTTATTCAAACATCTAAATGTTTTGAATTGAAGAGTTAAATACTTAATAATTATACTTTGGAAGAGGAGGGCTCAGGAGCAGGAGTGCATATCAACGCCAATGGATCCAAAAGAGGGTGCCGCAGGAGCACGAGTGCATATCAACGCCAATGGATGAAAAAACAATTCCCTGACATGTTATCAAATAATTGAGTCATAATTTTAATTTTAATTTTTTTCTTTCTAATTTTAAGATTAATAATTGAATTATAATTTTAATTTTAATTTTAATTTTTTTATTTTTTAAAATTTAAGTTTTTTCAATAATGAAAAATAAAATAAAAATATATATAATAATAAATTTATATAATGATAAAGAACTTTGATATTATTATTATAATTATAAAATAATATATAACATAACAAAAAATAATATTAAATTAAATTATTGTAAAATTACAAAAAAAAATTTAAAATTATTGTAATATTACAACAAATTTTAAAATTCAAAATTATTAATTTTTTTCATAAAACAGATAGACTCACAAAGGCAAGACAACTCTCAATGAACACAAGCACACTTCCCTGAAATGAACGTATAACACCCACCCTCCCTCATTAATATGAAATTAATCTTAGAAAAAACATTCTTCACTTCCTTATTAATCATTAATATGAAATTAATCTTAAAAAACATTCCTCACTTTCTTATTAATATAAATTTATTTTATTTTATTTGAAAAAATAAATAAATTTATGGAATCTCAAATGACTTAACACCAAGTCACATCAAAATTGGAATTTGATAAACATTTTACTAATTTAAAAAACATCTAAATGTTTTGAAGAGTTAAAAACTTACTAATTATATTTTTAAAGAAAAAAAAAAAAAAAAACATCATTCCATTCAAATATCTAAATGTTTTAAACAGTTAAATACTTACTAATTATATTTCTAAAAAGGGACAGCAAGAGGGGGACTGCATATCAACACCAATAAATAAATAAATAAAATTCTAATAAGACATGTTATCAAGTCAATTTTTTAATTTTATCTTTTTTTTATATTTAAGACTTTCCAGTGAAAAATAAAAATAAAAATATACAATAATAAAAAATTCATGAAAAATTAAAATTAAAAACATACCATAATAAAAAACTATAAAATTATCATTATAATTATTAAATAATATATAACACAACAAAATGACATTAAATCAAAATAGTGTAACACTATATCAAATTTTAAAATTCAAAGTAATTAATCTCTTTCATATATCAACAAAGAAGTAATTGATATCTTCTATATATATAAGAAAACATAAGTACTCATTTAAAAGGCAAGACAACTCTCAATGAAATATAAAATCTCTTTCATATATCAACAAATTTTAAAATTCAAAGTAATTGATATCTTCTATATATAAAAGAAAACATAAACATAAGCACTCATTTAAAAGGCAAGACAACTCTCAATGAAATATAAAAGAAAAAAAAGTCACATTCCATTGACTACTACACATTTCTCACTTGTATACATTTCATTCATGATCTAGTAACTTTTCCTCCCTCATTAATTTCATTAATGAAATTAGTAAAAAAAAAAAACATTCAAACTTCCTTATTAATATAAATTTACTTAATTTACTTTATTTTTTCATAAACAATAGATTCATGAAATCTCAATCGACGTAACACACTAACCCTCCATAAATTCCTCCCTTCTTTATTAA
Organism: Pinus albicaulis; assembly: GCA_034641835.2. Lineage (NCBI taxonomy): Eukaryota > Viridiplantae > Streptophyta > Pinopsida > Pinales > Pinaceae > Pinus > Pinus albicaulis. The sequence continues at coordinate 32,400 of JAXQQM020085662.1, read as the reverse complement.
TATAGATTTTCATAATAAATAGATTCATAGAATCTCAATCGACTTATCACACTAACCTTCCATTATGAAAAAAAAAAAACACTCTAACTCTCTCTGGCTAATATGAAATTACTTATAGAAAAAAAACATTTTACTCTTTAAAAATGAGATGGACTCTTGATCCACTTAACACATTAAGTGGATCTCTCGTTAAAATGAATTCATTTTTTAAAACATGTTAAATTCATAGAATCTAAACTCACTTTACACATTACAAAATTGTCTCGACACATAAACTCCATAATTATTGTTCCTTGTCAGTATTAAATCATCAATATAAACAACTAGATATATAATTGATCTTCCAATTTTCTTAATAAAAAGAGTTGCATCATCTACGTCAAAATTCTTATAATTCAACTTAAAAAGATGTTCAATTCATTTTTCATACCATGCATGAGGTGCTTTGTTTCAAACCATATAAGGACTTCACCAATTTGCAAACATTTTGTTCCTTACCTTTGACTGAAAAACTCTCTCGTTGAAATGTTTGTAAACATCTTCTTTCAAATATTCATTTAGGAATATGTTGTTTTTACATCCATAAGATGAATTTTCCATCATTTCTGTGTTACAATAGAAAACAAGGTTCTAATAGTACCCCATTTAGTTTTAGGAGCAAATGTCTTTGTATAGTCAACACTCTCTTTTTTTGCATATCCCTTTGCTACAAGCCTTGTGTTTATCAAGTGAACCATCAACTTTATACTTAGTTTTATAAACTCATTTGCAACCAATGGGTTTGATGCCAATAGGAGGATCCACCAGCGTCCAAGTGTCACTCTTTATGAGGGCATCATACTCCCTCTACATTGCATCTTTCCATTTATCATAACTAACAGCGTCTTGAAAACAAGTAGGCTCACAATCAACAGAAAAATTATATTCACAATCATGAGAATAGTTACCTGAAGAACTCCATGTCTCAAATTCACCATATTTTCTTTGAAATGTTATGATATGAGTTGATCTTCATAATGGTTGTTCATCTTGTGGAAGTGGTTGCTCATCTTATTGAAGTGGTTTCTCATCTTGTGGAGCAGACTCTTTTGGAATGCAAGTACTTTATGTCCTTGCAGAATCACTTATATCATCTAATTTCTTTATAGCAAAGCCATTATCATCATTCTGTTGGGTGTGGAGCCTGATTATCTTGTTTATTTTGTAGCACAGCGTTGGACCCCCTGTACTTTAATGGCGGCGGCAACGCCACCCATAATTAAACGCTGCCTGGGGGGTCCAAGGGGAGCAGCTGCGACTTTATGGAGCCCCCCCCTGGCGGGGGGTTTTGGGGGCAGCGCCCCCGAAGCTAAAAACAGATGTAAAATTGCCTTGTAAAAGTATAGTAATTTCTAGTCAATCTGGGTCGTTCATAGGTGGATGATCTGACGGTAGAAGTTATGTTTAGTTATAGGTTTTTTGCCCTAGAAGGCAACCCCCTCGTATATATGAGAGTATTGTATTGCCACTGTGCAATGTATGTGTATTCTCGGAATGAGAAACAGAAATGGAGACTGTGAGAGAGAACAAAGGATATTACAGCGGATCTACCGTAGGTTGTGTCTCTTCATTTTGCTGGATAATAGAAAGGAAGGACTCGTTGTTCGGGGTGGACGTAGCCCAAACTGGGTGAACCACGTATATTTGTGTCTCTCTGGTTTTATGTGTTTTGTGTACTTGTGTTTTCTGCATATTTTATGTGTTTCATTGCTCTGTAATATTTAATTTTCTAACAACTGGTATCAGAGCCCAAGGTCTATTTGGCTGATAAACTCATAGGAAAGAAGGGTTCCTGGTTCGAGTGGGAGCAATGGGGGAAGATGGTAAATTTAGGGTCGAGAAATTTAACGGCCAAAACTTCCCGCTATGGAAGATGCAGATGGAAGATTATCTGTATCAGAAAGATCTGTACCTACCATTGAGCGGAAAAACAAAGAAGTCGTCGACTATGACAAATGCAGAATGGGATATTCTTGATAGAAAGGCACTCGGAACAGTGCGTTTGTGCCTCACGGCATCGGTAGCCTTCAATATTTCGAAAGAAACAACAACAGAGGGTTTGATTAAGGCGTTGGCGAAACTATATGAAAAGCCCATGGCCTCAAACAAGGTATTTCTTATGAAATGTTTATTTAATATGAAGATGTCGGAAGGTGGATCTGTTGCAGACCATTTAAATGATTTTAATACAGTTACTAGTCAATTAAGTTCTGTAGGGGTAAACTTTGATGATGAAGTTAGGGCTCTTTTATTTCTGTGCTTATTGCCAGAAAGCTGGAATGGTTTAGTTATGGCCATTAGTAACTTTGTCTCTGGATCTAATACTTTAAAGTTTGATGATGTTGTCGGTGCTATCCTTAGCGAGGAAATGCGACAGAAAAGCTCCAGTGAGACATCGGGTAATGCTTTGAGTGCAAAGTATAGGGGAAGAAGAATGGAAAGAGAAAAGAGCTCGGGATATCACGGTAAATCAGAAAAGGCGGATCAAGTCCCGGATCGGGGATAGTGCGGCAAGAAAATGCGGAAAGAAATGACACCTAAAGAAAGACTATAGATCTCGAAGGGAAAAAAAGGAGACACGCAGCAAAAAAACAATCATGAAGCAAATGTGACAGGTGATGTGTTACAAGACGCTTTGATTCTTTCTTTCAAAAATGTCACCAATTCTTGGGTTGTAGATTCAGGGGCTTCATTCCATGCCACACCTGATGAGAAATATTTTCATGACTATGTTCAAGAAGATTTTGGACAAGTTCGTTTGGGTAATGATAAACTCTGTAAAATTGTTGGAATGGGTAAAGTTCTTGTAAAACAACAGAATTGAAACCAATGGCTACTAAAGGAGGTAAGGCATGTTCCAAATTTAAAGAAAAATCTGATTTCAACAAGACAGTTAGGCAGTGAAGGTTGTGTGACAACTTTCACGGATAAAAATTGGAAGGTCACCAAAGGAGCCCTGGTAATAGCAAAAGGCGAAAAGGTTGGTACATTGTATTTATGCAATGGTATTTCTAACTATGTTAATGCTTTAACTTCCAAAGGAGCAGATGCAGCATTATGGCATCATAGGCTCAGAGACATGAGTGAGAAGGGGATGAAGATTCTTCACTCAAGAAATTTGTTGCCGGATTTAAAGAATGTTGATTTGGATTTCTGTGAGAATTGCATTTATGGAAAATAGAAGAGAGTCATATTTCTCAGAGTTAGGAAATAAAAGAAGATAAAAAAATTAGAGCTTGTGCATACATATGTATGGGGACATGCTCAGGTATCATCTCTCGGTGGCTCTCGTTATTATGTTACTTTTATTGATGATGCAACTAGAAAAACCTGGATTTATTATATTCAGAATAAATCTGATGTGTTTGATACTTTCAAGAAATGAAAAGCTTTGGCTGAGATTGAGACAGGAAAGAAGTTGAAGTGTCTCAGATCAGACAATGGAGGTGAATATTGTAGCAAATAGTTTGATAGGTACTGTTCAGAGCATGGAATTCATAGAGAGAAGACAGTTCCAAAAACACCACAAGAAAATGGTGTGTCAGAAAAGATGAACAGAACAATCATGGAGCGTGCAAAGTGCATGAGATTGCATGAGGAATTGCCTTTACAAATTTGGGCAGATGCCGTAGATACTGTTGTTTATCTAATAAACAGAGGGCCTTCAAATTCCTTGGATGGTGGTATTCTAGAGGAATCATAGACATGTAAAAAGGTAAACTACTCTTTTTTAAAGTCTTTCGGTTGTGAGGCATTTATTAATAAAGAAAACGGAACAAAGCTTGAGGCAAAATCAAAGAAATGTACCTTTATTGGATATGATGTTAATGATTTTGGATATCGCTTATATGATTATGAAAATCACAAAATCATTAGGAGCAGAGATGTAATATTCAATGAAAATGTCTTGTATAAGAATCAGTTGTAAGAAAATAAACAGGAAAAAGAAAACAAAGAATACACAATTCTTGATGAAATCACAGAAAAAGTAAAGGTGCCTGAAAATAATAATAATCAACAACCACAACAACAGCAACCACCACAACAGCAACAAGCACCTCAAACACCTGAAAGTGGTGTTAGAAGATCTACTAGGATAAGTAGACCCCCTGAACGTTACTCTCCTTCATTATATTATTTATTGTTGACTGATTTTGGTGAACCTGAATGTTATGAAGAAGCAACGTAGAGTGAAAGTAGGAAGAAGTGGGAGCTAGCTATGGAAGAAGAGATGGACTCCTTAATGCATAACCAGACTTGGGACTTAGTCAAGTTCTCTGCAAGTAAAACTACATTGCAGAATAAATGGGTTTACAGGCTAAAAGAAGAAGATGGAGGAAAACAGAAGTACAAAGCTAGACTTGTGGTGAAAGGGTTTGCACATAAGAAAGGTATTGATTTTGATGAAATATTTTCTCCTGTTGTTAAGATTACTTCAATCAGAACTATTTTAAGTCTTGTAGCAGCAGAAGATTTATATCTTGAATAGTTAGATGTAAAGACAACATTTCTCCATGGAGATTTGGAGGAGGAGATCTATATGGAGCAACCAGAAGGATATGAGGTCAAAGAGAAAGAAAAATTAGTGCAGGTTAAACAAGAGCTTGTATGGCTTAAAACAAGCTCCAAGGCAATGGTATCTAAAATGTGACAAGTTTATGTCTGAACAAGGTTATACTAGATGTCACTCTGATCATTGTGTTTATCTAAAAAGGCAAAATGATGGCAGTTATATTATATTGTTATTGTATGTAGATGACATGCTTGTTGCAAGGTCTAACATGCAGGAAATAAATGTGCTCAAAAGAAAATTGGCAAATTCATTTGCAATGAAGGATTTGGGAGCTGCAAAACAAATCATTGATATGAAAATGACTAGAGACAAGAAAAATCGAAAATTAACACCGTCTCGGAATGAGTACATAGAAAAGGTGTTGAAAAGATTTAATATGCAGAATGCAAAACCAGAGAGTACACCTTTCGCTAACCATTTCAAACTTAATAAGGAGATGTGCCCCAAGACCCAAGAAGAAATGGACTATATGTCTAAAGTTCCATATGCATCAGCAGTTGGAAGCTTAATGTATGCAATGGTTTGCACAAGGCCTACTATTGCACATGTAGTGGGAGTTGTGAGCAGGTACATGAACAATCCAAGAAAAGAACATTGGATGTCAGTAAAATGGATTCTTAGATATTTGAAAGGTACCACAAATCAAGCATTACGCTTTGGTGGTTCAAACATTGCTCTACGAAATATGTTAATGCAGATATGGCAGGTGATAGAGATAACAGGAGGAGCACTACAAAATATGTATTCACTGTAGGTGGTACCGCTGTCAGTTGGGTTTCAAAAATCCAAAGTGTTGTTGCACTTTCAACAATAAAAGCAGAGTATGTTGCTGCTATAGAGGCTAGTAAAGAAATGATTTGGTTACAAAGGTTTATGAATGAATTGGGTAAGAAGCATGATATGGGCACGTTATACAATGATAGCCAAAGTGTCATTCATCTTGCAAAGACTCTGCATTTCATTCCAGGAATAAACACATACAGCTCAAGTACCATTTCATACGCTCAGTATTGAAAGATGCACAGTTGAAGCTGGAAAAGATATGCTAACAAAAGTTGTAACCAGGGATAAACTAAGAACATGCTCATTTTCAATTGGTCTTCAAGGATGACAATGAAAATGAGAAACAGCGAGTTCAAAAGAGGAGTCATTGTCTAGCAAATGAAGCAGCAGTGGAGTTGCTACAATCAGTGTCCAAGTGGGAGATTGTTTGGTGTGGAGCCTGATTATCTTGTTTATTTTGTAGAATAGCGTTGGACCCCCTGTACCTTAATGGGGGTGGCAACGCTGCCCGTAATTAAATGCTGCCTGGGGGGTCCAGGGGGGGTGGCTGCAACTTTATGGAGCCCCCCCCCTAGCGGGGGGTTTCGGGGACAACACCCCCGAAGCTAAAAATAGATGTAAAATTGCATTGTAAAAGTATAGCAATTTCTAGTCAATTTGGGCCGTTCATAGGCGGATGATCTGACGGTAGAAGTTATGTTTAGTTTAGGGTTTTTTGCCCTAGAAGGCAACCCCCTCATATATATGAGGGTATTGTATTGCAGCTGTGAAATGTATGTGTATTCTCGGAGCGAAAAACAGAGAGGGAAACTGTGAGAGAGAACAAAAGATATTACAGCGGATCCGTTGTAGGTTGTGTCTCTTCATTTTGTTGGATAATAGAAAGGAAGCACTGATTGTTCGAGGTGGACGTAGCCCAAACTGGGTGAACCACGTATATCTGTCTCTCTGGTTTTATGTGTTTTGTGTACTTGTGTTTTCCGCATATTTTATGTGTTTCATTGCATTGTAATATTTAATTTTATAACACATGCATTAAAGGAAAATCCACAAACTGGTCTAGAATGGGAATCTTGCCTTCACGATTTGGAAGATTATTATCGGATTCATAATAAATTTTCTTGGACAAACTTTTCTAAATGATTAAGTTGTCTATCAATTGTGGATGTATCTTTATCTTATTCGAAAAAAACTACATCTCTTGACAAAATAAACTTCTTATTTTCTTCATCATATAATTTGTATGCCTTAGAAGTATTGGAATATCCCAAAAATATGCATTTCAACTTGTTTCTTTATTGCTTAGGAATTAAAGCATAACATAAAGAACCAAAAACTCTGAAACGTTGAACAGCTGGAAGAAGATTATACCACATTTCATATGGAGTTTTATTGTTGATGACAGAAGGACAATGATTTCTAATATAAGTTACACAAAGCAACTTCACATTCTTAAAGAGCATCATCGATCTAACCATATTAAGCAATGTTTTGTTCATTCGTTCTGCAACACCATTTTGTTGTGGATTATAAGGAATTGTTGTTTGGTGTTTGGTGTCATTTTCTTGCAAATAATTTTTGAAACTATGTGAAGTATACTCACCACCATTATCAATGCTTAGGGTGTCTATATTAAGTTGATTTTCATTTGTAATCAAGAGATGAAATTTTTGAAACATGTCAAAAGCTTGTGACTTTCCTTTCAGAAGATAGACCCAACACATCCTCGAATAATCATCAATAAATGTAAACATATATTTATTACCATTAGCAATTGCAACAGACATAGGTCCATATATATGAATGCATAAGACCTAATCTTATTGAAGCTCTAGAAGTAGAACTTTGAAAATATTGTCTATTGTGTTTTCCCAAAATACAAACATTACATGGAGTAAGTTTTCTTGGAATTGTTGGAAGCCCCTTAATTCCATGTTGTCTCATAATTCTTATATTGTCGTAATTGATATGACCAAAACGAGCATACCATAATAAAATGGAAGACAATATCATTTTGTTGGACCGAACGAGTGGTATTTAATGCAATGGATGAAATACCTTTCAATTTTAAGAGTTTGTTTTCATCCAGACCAGTCATGACAGTCTCATTATCAACTTCTCTTTGAATCTCCACTTTTCCATCAACTATGTGTATTGAATGTCATTGTTGTCTGATTTTTATAAGAGACAATAAATTCCTCTGAAATTGTGGAAAGTAAAGAACATCATTTAGAATATAATTTTCAAGTCTTAACATCTTTAATTGAACATATCTGATCCTTGATGGTTTAATTTCGGATTTATCAGCAAAGTAAACTACTCCACCAATGTCATCATTGAATTTTTCAAACAAATCTATCCTAAAGTTCATTGACAAGTGGCACCTATGTGTGATATTCTAGGGTAATTTTTGTCCTAGGGTTTTCTACAACTATTAATTTTCCTCCCATAGTATAATCACAAAGTCTAATTACATGAATGATTTATCAAATCAATACTATGCCACTCAATAGCTCAATATCTCAATTCTTAACAAAGAGTCGTGTCATAACTTGACAAAACAAAATCTCATAATTTATTTTCAAAATTTCCAAATTATACCAAATAATAATTCCACACGAAACAGTTCATGCTATATAATATCATGGTCCCACAAGCCACGTCCAAATGTCAACGTCCAAATTCCTTTGGCAAATTCGACAAAGTTTATATTGTATTCTTGCAATGGTTTGCTATTCGAAATTTAGGCTATTTTATATCAAATTCCTAAATAAATCAACTAGCTCCAAGACGAAATTTTAATGGGAACCATTTTTTTTCTTTGAGACAGTTGTCGTCTTTCCTCGAGGTTTCTTAAAGACTCTACTCTGGATCACCATAATGTTTTCGAGAACCTCAGACCGCCATCGAACTCTTCAGTGCTTCGATTATATCAAAAGCAGATTACAGGGATTGCGGCTTTGTCACGAGATGGTACAAGAAATTCGGCCTAACTTTGATTTTCCCTAGCAATTATCGTCTTCTTCAGTGTAACACTCAGGTTGTTGTGATAAATAAATTTAAAAAAAAAAAAAAAAAACCCACAGGAAAGTTGTCTCGCCAGCCTGTTCCAACTTAGTTGTAGATCCACATTGCTCCATACTCAAAACCCTAGTTTGACCCAAAACCTTCACGAAGTTGCGACAACATGGTTCAAATTCCTTCTTCGATGTTTAGATGTCAAACCTAATATGATTGCTTCTGAAATAGAAGATCTTGCCTCAAGATAATGTTCATATGCCCTGTGTTATGGTACCCCTCATTACACAAGGTTTAACAAGAAAATATCTTGAAATGAACTTAGGCATATTATTATAAGATATTCGCGGGCAAATACATATAAAGGAAATACATGTTGTTTCCTCCACACAAAGACTACGCGGAAAAGACATTCAAAATGGTGTTAGACCTAAGCAGAAAGGTCAGCGGGCCATATAACAGGTTAGTACCAACGGCACTGCCACGTGGAAGCATTCAGGGGGTACCATGGGAAGCACGGAGAGAAGGGAGTCTCGACCCCCGAAATTACATGACGTCATAGCTCAGTGGGGGCACATCTCATTCATTCCATGGGTCAGTGGCGTAGCACAAAGGGACTTCCCAAGCCCCCGCAAAAATTCTATGGTGGACCCCTCGGGACGAACAGGTGGCGCACTCTAAGGCGAAGGTAAGGTATGTCAGGGAACCTGGTACACGACCAGTACTAGTTTTAACCTAGCTCGTGGCACACACCTACCCGGTCCTGAACAACCAATAGCCCAGTGCCACGTGCCTTAGTGTCGACGTCAACCCTCCTAGTTGTCACCCAAGCCTCATTTTTCGTAAAATATGGCCTGTTTAACCCCACACAAGACTCATTTGGGTAAATCACTCGTTTTTACGTTTTCACCCAATAGTTAAAGCTTGGATTACAGAAGCAGGTCGCTTTCAGCTCCCCCCCCCCCCCCCATGTCGCTTTCCTTCTTGGGTTTTTTGCACAAGTCACAAGTATTTAGCCATTCTTGTTCCTTACATTTTTCCTTCCTTTTTTCTCTTTCAAAATGGTCGTCGGGAGAGTCAAGTCTACAAAGTCTGAACCAGAAACTCCCCAAGCCCGTGAAGTTAGGGCCATCCCTAGACCTGACCCTCTTACTAATACGCAGGCCCACATTCACGACCCACAGTACCCTTTAAGTGTTTCTCGTGTCTGGCCTAACTAGTTAGAAAGTCATGTGTAAGGCAAAGACCGGTTCAGAGTTGTTCGGTCTGGCCTATACTACCAAATTTCTCCGCCCACTTTCCCAGTCACATAATTCATATGTTGGCTCAGAGACGCCTATGACGAGCGCATGGATGTATTCCTCTCGGCTTAGGGAAACAAGGTTTTCCGAATATCCCCTGAGCTCATTAAGAACGCTCTCCATTTCCCGCATAGCCCAGAATATTTTGAGTTCACCGAGTTGTCCCTGTCGCATTAGTTCTCTAAACTACCCTGGAAACAACAGAGTGAGTTCCTCTCCTTCATGTCAAACTCCCGCCTTACTTTCATTCCGTCTTCGGACATGGTATCCTTGACCTCATTTGCCAATGACCTCCAGCCGGTTCTCGCTCTCATCTCTGGGTTGCTAGGTCTGAAGGAGGTCGAGAGGGTGTCCAAAGAGTGCATAGCCCTACTTTGGCTCATGTCCCAACCAGGTGTTGTTTTGGATATTCCCACATTTTTGGCTTCGGCCATCCAGACTCAATTTCAAGAAATGTCCTCTTCGGGGGCTTTTTGTTTCTGCTCGCTGGATTTTTACCTGTTTCTATTCGAGCATGCTGACAAGTTCGAAGCTTTGGGCCTTGAAAAACTATCCAGAACAAACGACCAACCCAGAACCGTCTTTAAGTGGAACATCTCAGTATGTCAGAAGCCAAATGGGAGGGGTTACTCAAGGTTCTTGAACGGGTTCATGACCATTGCCTATACCATACTTCATGACAGTCCCCCGCCCAGGATTTTTCCCGAGCAGAAAGACTGGTTGCAATTTGGCGATGAAGAAAGCATAGGGGATTGGTATTTGTTTGATGATTACACCGATATCAGGGTCTACGGTGCTGATGTACCCCCTTACCGCCTGTCATTGTGCCATGCGGGTTTTCGCCCTCGATTACATTCGTCAAACCATGAAGGCGGACCAGTTCCACTTTGTCCCCGCTAAGAAGGGTTATATCCTCAAGCTTCCTACTACCATCGGCCCTTTTACTGTAAACTCAAGACACGCCCTCTCCACAGTAGAGATGGTGCTCCAAGGAATGGATTTAGTGTTGGGGAAAGTCTGGCCCTACGTCCCGAAAGGAATTATATCAAATAGGAAAAGGAAGATTAGGTCCACTGCATATGTGCATGAGACTAGGCCCTTCATTGAATGGAGAGTTAACCTTGACACATGGCCTTTGGCTTCACAGATGGAGGCCGAATCTTTGGCAGCAGAAGGAAGGGGTGGCACTGCTTCAGAGGGCACAGGCAGAAAAGGGCAGACTAATGAAGCAGATTTTTCAGAAGAACCAGAAGGATTGTATACAGGGGAGGGATCTCATCCCTCCAAAAAGCATAAAAGTGATGATGTGGAGATCCTCTGGGATGAACTACCTCTAGAGGAGTTGGTTAGATACGGGGGGCCAGATAAGAGAAAAGTGGGTTTTAGAGTAAATTATGATGATGCATCATCTTCAGAACCCTCTGCGATATCGCATGCCACTTCGGTAAGCAGATTCGAAGTGAGAGAAGAAATTAGAAGCAGAAACAGGACCGTGAGGGAGAAACTTCGAGCAAAACTGGCGAGTTTCGTAGACAAGTATCATACCCGGCTCACTACAGAGCTGGATATGGATAAAGAACAGCTAATAATTGCTATCACGGAGGCAGTGTTGGACTCTACTACTAATGAAATCAGCTACAAGGCTCTGGAGGTAGCTGTGAATTTGTCAAAAGTTCCCTTAACCGATAAATTGGGCCTACATCAATGTATCGGGGACATGTTAAGGGACGAGGTCGTGAAGCTTGCACTCGCTTTAAGAAAGCTCGAAGATAAATACAAAGAGGTGGTAGATAATTTGAAAAATTAAAGGACAAATGCCAAGGGGGTTAGCAATAACCTTCATCTTCTCATAAGAATAATGAGCGAAAAGTGAAGCGACAAGGAAGGAATTCGGATGAAAATCATCCGGGATTTAGAGGCTGAAAACTCGGAATTGAAGAAGAGACTCAAAATTCCTCGAGGGGACTATGTGAAACTCGAGTAATTAGCTCAAGTGGAAAAAGAAAATTTGGCCCTCACAGATACCCTTGCTCGAGAAAGATATGAGAATGCCAAAACAGTTGAAGAGATGGCCTTTCCTGAGACAGAGATTTACTGACTTGCAAGCTAAGTGGGATACTCATGTCTACGTAACCCCAACTCATAACCCAGCAGACGCTACCTCAACACAACTAACCAAGGCCTTCTCAGACCTACAGGTTTCGGAGAAACAAGCTCATACTGCACAGCAAAGAATTCAAGAATTGATGGCTAGGGTGGAACAAAACAATAAAATCATAGCGGACCTGCAAACAGAGGTGGAAGAAGCAAAGAAGGAGAAGCAACTGCAAGAGAAGGTTATCAAAGACCTAAATAACCGGATGAAAGGAAATGCAACCCTCCTCGAAGCCAGGCATCTCATTTGGACTGACATCAGGACGAAGGTAAGGAAGTGTTGGGATTTTATCATGTTGATGAATGAAAAGAAAATCGTTGTCCGATTATGTAGAGAGATATTGCAGGAAGGAAGGGCGGAAGCCGAGGCAAAGGTAGCCATGGCCAAGAGGTATATCTCCTACCTAAACGATCTACACTCTGAGGAGTTAGCCACGCAAGGGATTGAAGACCGTTTTAGGGGAGTGATGGAAATCAAACGGATAATTGAGAAAGAGACAGCGCGTGTGAATGCATTGAGTGGTTTGGATCGGGTCGGGGAGTGGGGAAGTTTGAAGAAGAGTGAGACGAGATGGTGAAAGTAGGCCTCCCATCATGTTGGGATTCTGCGACTGCCGCTTTCTCAAGTTTAACTAATTACGAAGAGAAGCTGGCAGTGGTTATGAATCAGACAAATCTTCCTTATGAGAAAACCACTTGCCTGAAAGTTGAAGCTATAATTGCTTCCCTTGGAAAAGAAATTTCCCTTCTTTTCTAGATCAGATAGCGCTTGACGGTGCAAGTGGATTATTCGGAATTGACAGATATGCAAGCCTTAGTGGAGATCTTCGCTACAATTCCCTTTCCAGGAGCGGTCATATGGCAGAAATGCAGTAATTTCGCAAATGTGCCAGTCGTCACACTGTCCATCCAGTCTCTGCCACCTCAGAAGCACAAAACTGGTTCGTCCACGTCATCGGTGCTTCCAACTCAGTCTGCAGCTGCTACACCTCACTCTTTCAAAAAATGATGATCATGTTCTAGCCCTAGTGGCCTTTTTACTTTTATTTTATTACTTTTGTAATATCGGGTGAAATTGTCATTTCTCCCTGTGCAACTTTTATTTTCTGTTCAAGTTGTTTTACTTTCAGTTGGCACTCATGCTAAGGCCACTACAGAGATGATGAGAGGCGTTCCTCCTCATCATCGGTTTTTTATTCTGATAGAGACAAGCAACATAAAAGATATTTCCGAGAACAAATGTTGATCCAAAAATATCTTCTACTAACAGTAGACAAAGGAAAATATAAAAGGAGGACCCCAAGTCTAAAAGAAGGTTCCTGATTTTGAGAATAGAGATTGTTATTGGTAAAATCCCTTTTTGTATATTTTGAGGATTTCTTGTGTTTTTTGTTGAAGAACCCCGATGGGGAGAATATAATGAAACGATTTTGCTATGAGATGCATTCCTGGTGAGATCAGTCGTAGTTTGTACTCCTTGTTATAATCTAATACAAACGTTTTGGCACCTTGTCACTCTTGCTATGTCATATGCTTCTGGAATGCAAGCACTTGATTAACTGGGATGAATTTATTTGTTTCAGATACTCATTTCTTTAGTCCATTGTGCTTTAAATATGGCTCAGAGCTATGATATTATGTTCACATGTTTCACTTCAATTACTCATCTTTCTTCCTATGTTGACTGCTAATGGATTCTTATATGATATTAAGCCTATCTGTGGTTAATGTCTTCTCTATTTGCTGCCATTGTTACTTCGCTCCTTACGTTTTTATATCTGCACACTGTGTTTCATAATCTGGCCCTTCTTATAGCTCATAGATTTAGATTCAGCTTCAATAATATCTCAATAAGACCCTAATTACTTGCTATCGGTTATTGCTGCTTGTATATCTCTGCTCTCGAGGTCTTAATCCCAGTTTATGAAGTTATAAAAATTGTTTATGAACAAGAAGATTTGTGCCACTGACCATGGTAAGCTTCCTTTAATCTTCTTGGCTTTAAGATGACCTAGGCACTGGTCCTTCACAACTCAGGGCTGTCTCTAGGAGCTACAACATCTTTTTGGCGTCGTTTCCAAGGATTCAAATTTGAATATTATCCCTGGGTACGACAAAATAATGTCCACCCTCCAAAACCAGGTGAGCACGAAGGGTTGAGAGTTGTATATCCCTCACCTTGGCGACTCCACGGTCCTTAAAAATTTCTAAATCTATTTGCAGTGCTGGCTTATCAGAAGCCTCACTTAAGGTCGGATACTTCTCAGCTCATAACACCCTCTGTATCTAATCCAGAAAAAATTCTATTCAGGAGGGTTTGGAAGGAAAAGCAGCCTGCGCAGATTGACATACCAAAATATTACCTTAAATATTCTCCAGCTTCTTCCCAGCAAGCTCAGGTTCAAAGCCCTGGATCCATTGCCAGAGTGCTTCAATACCTGCCAGATAACCCCATTCTTGAACAACTGAAGCTATAAGATGAGGCAAAGTCTGTAGACACATCTAGAGTTGTCCTACACCCTACCCCAGAAGCTGAAGAAATAAAGCAAGTAACTACTTCTCAATTCCTACTTGGCCTAGCCAACTTACAGACCATGGTTCAGTATATTCCCAGTATCACTCAGCAAAACCCCCCTCTAGCTCCGCCACCCCTCATGGCAGTCCCTGGCTTCTTGTTGAATAAATATGCCCCTCTGGCATTGCCGCAGATTCTGAATGATATGCCACAAGACTACATGAAGCACTTGCCCCAGTTTACTGGGGAGGACATCAGTTCCGCATAGAAACATTTGGAAGATTTCTATGCCTTTGCAAAAAAATTCAATGTAGAGCAGTTGGATGTAGTTATGAGATTATTCGTCCAATCCTTGGATGGAGAAGCCAGGAAGTGGTTCAAAACTCTTGGGGATAATACCATCACTAACTGGGAAGATATGGAAAATTATTTCTCACGGAAGTGGGGAGAGAAAAGGGACCATGGTTATTGTCTTATAGAATTCAATACTTCCAAGAAAAGACACAACGAAGATGTGGTAGAATTTATAAAGAGGTTTAACAAGTTGTACACCAATCTACCAGCTGATATGAAGCCACCCCAAGTGGCAGCTAAAGTGGTGTTCATGGGAGCTTTTGAGTCTGAATTCGGCTTCACTTTGAGGGAGAGAAAATCCACTTCGCTCGACCAAGCTCAGACCGATGCTTTAGAAGTAGAAGCTAACTTTGCTTCAGCAGGAAAGTCAAAAGGTAGATTGGACCATGATTTCATGTGAAAGGGTAAGGAAGAAGCCTCTTCTTCGATTCAAGAAAAGGAAGTATCAGATTACAAAATTGAGGAGATGAATAAAATGATTAAGATTTTTCCAGCAAATTGGTGAAACTGGAACTAGAAGCTAAGAATTCCTCCTCTCGGCCAGCTCAGCCTTCTTTTAACAGGGGGTACAATCAGCAGAATAGGAAACCTCCTCTGCAAATCCTGCAAAGGGATAGAACAGAGTAACAAGATCACATTCAGCCTCCTTTATATTTGGAGGGACAAATGGAAGGCCTCGCTAAAGACGTTCCAGATGGGCAAGAGGATCAGTGTTTTTCTTATTCAGAAGGAGAAGAGGTAGGTATTTCCATACAATAAGAAGAAGAAGAGGGAGGAAAGGTAAACCCCACTGAATAACCTGACATAGATGATTACTGCAGGCAGTTTGTTGACTTTATGCAAGCCCAATTTCATAATAAGTATGATATACGGTCTTCTAGGAAGCGAACTCGTACTCAAGATCAAGAAGAAGAATCACCTTCTAAGGAAACTATCCTTCCAAAGACTGATAACAAAGGCAAGAAACCCACCGAAGAACCTTCTGCACAAAGAGATGTTCCTACATCATCATCCAAGGCCATACCCGATCCTCTTACTCGGGCTAAAGGTATGTCTAATGTCGAAAAGCCTCCTATCTTCATTAAGGAACTAAAGGATACCTCTGTAGAAAAAGGTAATACTGTGTTCAATCTCCAAAAAGAGTTAGAGAAAGTCAAAATCCCAGTTCCTCTGGTTGAACTTCTTAAACAGCCCTCCTATAAAGCCCAAGTCTCCCAATTCATGCTCCCTCATGGAGTAGCTTCAGCCCCAGACTCCCTCAACCTCCAAGAAGAAAGACCCATGGTAGTTTTTGGCCCCCATGTAGAAGAATTGGACTTGACTACTCCACCTTTTTATGTTTCTTTGGTCATCCATGATTTGTTGTTACATAACTGTATGTTGGACTCGAGAGCCTCACACAATCTATTACCACTTTCAGTCATGGAACAGTTAGGTCTCTAGATCACTCGTCCCTATAAATATCTCTATTCGTTTGACTCTAAAAGGGTTAAATGTCTAGGGATGATCAAAGACCTAGTGGTGAATTTGGCCCAGATCCCAGCCGAGAGTGTCGTCATGGATATAGTTGTTGCAGATATCCCAGCCCGTTTCGGAATGCTCCTATTCAGATCATGGGGTACTAAGATCGGAGGGTTGATTAAACTAGATTTGACTTATGCAACCATTCCAGTGTTTGGAGGACAAGAAAGAAGGCTATACAGGGAATCAAGATTTGTAAAAATGGTATCCAAAGTCGATGGCTCTGTAAACTCACCAGTTTATAGCAAGGGGGGAGAGTTCTCATGTCTAATTCTTGAAGAATATCAGGAGTTTTTGCAAGAGCCATCATACAATCTATCGAAACCTCAACATTCCTCAGATAAGGATGAGAAGGGAATGTGGGCTTTACACTTTGATGGAGCTAACTCCAGAGAAGAAAATGGAGCAGGGGTTCTCTTGATTTCCCCTAAAGGACAATTAGTACCTTTCTCTTTCAAATTGGAGTATGAGGTCACTAATAATGTGTCGGAGTATGAAGCTTTACTCCTGGGTCTGCAAACCACCAAGGATATGAAAATTCAGAGCCTTAAATTTTTTGGGGATTCAGAGCTGGTGGTAAGACAGATAAGGAACCAATGTCAAGCTAAACATCCCCGCCTGAAAGCATACAGAAACGAAGTATGGGATCTGGTGGAGAATTTTTTCTTAGCATTCAACATAGATTTTATGCCAAGGGATTAGAACATGATGGCAGATTCACTGGCTGTGGCAGCAAGCAATTTCCACCCACCTCAAAATCCAATTCTAAGGTATGAAGTAGAGGTGCATTATCGTCCTTCAATTCCAAACAATGTCAAACATTGGCAGGTGTTTGAGGATGAGGAGCAGATGAAACGTTTCATGGAGACTGTAGGGGAATTCACTAACTTGGTTATTGATACCGGTGAGGAGGAAGAAATTGAATAAAAACCCCAAAAAAAGTGGCAGGAGACAGTGGCTGGTCATAAGGTGTTGCATTTGAAAGGAAACGTGATCCCCAGAAGGTTGGTACCCTTGGAGAGGCTGTTTGATAAGAATGATGTCCCCATCAGCCCCAATAAAGTAACACAAGAAGCACAGGTGGAAGATATTAATGTTGGGATGGAAGAAGACCCTAAGATAATCAAGCTATCTAAAAGAGTACTAGAAGGACACCGAGAGAGGTACGTTCAGCTGTTTCACTCCTATAAGGATGTTTTTGCTTGGTATTACCAAGATCTCAAAACTTTTGATATAAGCATTATTTAGCATAAGATCCTACTGAGGGCTGAAGCCAAACCTCACAAGCAGAAACTCAGGTAGATCAATCCTCTGTTGCTCCCTGCTATAGAAAAGGAAATTAAGAAGCTGCTAAAGGCTAAGATTATTGTACCTCTAAGGTATTCTGAATGGGTGGCCAATCTGGTGCCAGTCTAAAAGAAGAATGGAGAAATCAGGTTGTGTGTAGACTTTAGGAACTTGAACAGGGCCTCCCTTAAAGATAAATATCCCCTCCCTAAAATGGATCACATACTGCAAAAAGTAGTGGGCTCTCCCGAATGTCCATGATCAATGGTTTCTTGGGGTATAATCAGGCGGCAGTCCTCCCAGAAGATCAGAAGAAAACAATGTTCACCACGCCATGGGGTACCTTCATGTATGCCTGTATGCCTTTCGGTCTGATAAATGTTGGGGCCACTTTCCAGAGAGCTATGGACATCGATTTCGTGGGAGAGAAGGATAAGTTTGTAGTGGTATACTTAGATGATATCACAGTCTTCTCAAAGGATGATGCTAAACATGTGGAACATTTACAACGGACTTTTGAAAAATTCCGCAGGTATGGTCTATCCTTAAAACCCCAGAAATCTATGTTTTCCTTAGAAGAAGGGAAATTATTGGGCCATATCGTTACCAAAGCAGGAGTAAAAATTGACCCAAAAAGAGTGGAAGTGATAAATGGTATATCCTTACCTCATAATAAGAAAGAAGTTCAGGTTTTTCTTGGGCGCATAATTTTTTTAAGAAGTTTCATTCCGAACTATGCAGAGATAGTTCAGCATATCACTGATATGATCATAAAAAACAATGAGGTGAAATGGTCGAACGAATCAAGAGAAGCCTTCAACAAGATTAAAGGTGCTTTTGTAGAAGCTCTAGTATTAGCAGGAACAGATTATAATAAACCATTCATGATCTTCTCATTCGCTTCACCACATACTGTCGCCACAGTACTTTTGCAGAAAAATGAGGAAGGATACGAATAACCCATTGCCTTTTTTAGCCAGGTACTCTGAGATGTTGAGCTGAAGTACAATAGCCTAGAAAAGTAGGGATACGTTTGGTGAAGTCCTTGAAAGCTTTCCGGATGTATGTCCTGCAGTTAGCTATCACTGCCTTCGTACCCATAGCTGCAGTTAAAGATATCCCGATTCAGGGGGATAGTGAGGGAAAAAGGGGAAAATGGATTGCTAAAATCCAAGAATATGAATTGGACATTCGTCCCACAAAGCTCATCAAGGGACAGGGTCTGGCCAAGATTTTGTCTGATTCCAACTGTCAGGCCCCAGGAATAAACCTATCTATGGGAGTTGGGGAGTTATCTGGAGACACAGAGGAACGGCCCCAGATAGAAACGTCTGTACAAAAGACTCACATGAAATTTGGAAGGTGATGTGATCGAGATGCTTGTAAATGGGCAATTTCTGAAGCCCTATTTCCAAGCTTGATCCAGGTCCTAGGGACCTTTGTATATATATATATATATATATATATAGTAGTCATTTCCACTTTCATAAGTTGATGTTGGTTTCGTCATGATTTTGCTTTTAAAATTTTGAAAGGACCTCATTTTTTACAAAATAAATTACAAGTGGTCTGCGAAGTTCTCGACACGTCCAAGGATGAATGCGCCATCCCCAAGTGGAGCCAATGTTTTTATGTTACCCCTCATTACACAAGATTTGACAAGAAAATATCTTGAAATGAACTTAGGCATACTATTATAAGATATGCGCGGGCAAAGACATATACAGGAAATACATGTTGTCTCCTCCGCACAAAGACTACGCGGAAAAGACATTGAAAAGGGTGTTAGAACTAAGCGTAAAGGTCAGCGGGCCATATAACAGGTTAGTACCAACGGCGCTGCCACGTGGAAGCATTCCAGGGGTACCATGGGAAGCACGAAGAGAAGAGAGTCTCGATCCCTGGAATTACATGACGTCATAGCTCAGTGGGGACGCATCTCATTCATTCCGTGGGTTAGTGGCGTAGTGCAAAGGGACTTCCAAAGCCCCCGCCATAATTCTATGGTGGACCCCTCGGGACGAACAGGTGGCACACTCTAAGGTGAAGGTAAGGTATGTCAGGGAACCTGGTACACAACCAGTACTAGTTTTAACCCTGCTCGTGGCACGCACCTACCCAGTCCTGAACAGCCAATATCCCCGTGACACGTGCCTCAGTGTCGACGTCCTTATGACGTCAGCCCTCCTAGTTGTCACCCGAGCCTCGTTTTTTGTAAAATATGGCCTGTTTAACCCCACCCGAGACTCATTTGGGTAAATCACTCGTTTTAACGTTTTCGCCCGACAGTTAAAGCTTGGATTACAGAAGCAGGTCACTTTCATCTTCCCCCCCCCCCCCCCCTCCTCGCATCGTTTTCCTTCTTGGGTTTTCAGCATAGGTCATAGGTATTTAGCCATTCCTATTCCTTATAGTTTTCCTTCCTTTTTTCTCTTTCAAAATGGTCGTCGGGAGACTCAAGTCTAAAAATTTTGAACCAGAAAATCCCCAAGCCCGTGAAGTTAGGGTCATCCCTAGACTTGACCCTCTTACTGATACGCAGGCCCGCATCCCACAGTACCCTTTCAGTGTTTCTCGTGTCTGGCCTAACCTGTTAGAAAGTCATGTGAAAGGCTAAGACCGGTTCAAAGTTGTTTGGTTTGGCCTGTACTACCAAATTGCTCCGCCTACTTTCCCAGTCACATAATTCATATGTTGGCTCAGAGACGCCTATGACGAGCGCAGGGATGTATTCCTCTCAGCTCAGGGAAATAAGGTTTTTCGAATATCCCCTGAGCTCATTAAGAACGTTCTCCGCTTCCCGCACAGCCTAGAATATTTCGAGTTCACCGAATTTTCCCTGTCGCGCCATTTCTTTAAAATACCTTGGAAACAATAGAGTGAGTTCCTCTCCTCCATCTCAAACTCTTGCCTTACATCCATTTCGTCTTTCGACATGGTATCCTTGACCTCATTTGTCGATGACCTCCAGCCGGTTCTCGCTCTCCTCTCTAGGTTGCTAGGTATTAGGGAGGTCGAGAGGGTGTCCAAAGAGTGCATAGCCCTCCTTTGGCTCATGTCCCAACTAGGTGTTGTTCTGGATATTCCCACCTTTCTAGCTTTGGCCATCCAAACTCAATTTCAAGAAAATTCCTCTTTGGGGGGTTTTCGTTTCTGCTCGCTGGTTTTTTACTTGTTTCTGTTTGAGCATGCTGACAAGTTCGAAGCTTTGGGCCTTGAAAATCTCTCCAAAATGAACGGCCAACCCAGAACCGCCTTTGAGTGGAACATCTCAGTACGTCAGCAGCCAAATGGGAGGGGTTACTCAAGGTTCTTGAACGAGTTCATGACCATTGCTTATACCATACTTCATGACAGTCCCCCGCAGGATTTTTCCCGAGCAGAAAGACTGGTTGCAGTTTGGCGATGAAGAAAGGATAGGGGATTGGTATGTGTTTGATTATTACACTGAGATCAGGGTCTACAGTGCTAATGTGCCCCCTTACTGCTGCCATTGTTTCCTTCCATGTGGGTTTTCGCCCTCGAGTACATTCGTCAAACCATGAAGGCGGACCAGTTCCACTTTGTCCCCGCTAAGAAGGGTTATATCCTCAAGCTTCTTACTACCATCGGCCCTTTTACTGTAAACTCAAGATACACCCTCTCCACAGTAGAGACGTTGCTCTAGGGAATGGATTTAGTGTTGGGGAAAGTCTGGCCCTACGACCCGAAAGGAATTATATCTAATAGGAAAAGGAAGATTAGGTCCACTGCATATGTGCATGAGACTAGGCCCTTCATGAATGGAGAGCTAACCTTGACACATGGCCTTTGGCTTCGCAGATGGAGGCTGAATCTTCGACAGCAGAAGGAAGGGGTGACACCACTTCAGCGGGCACAGGCAGAAAAGGGCAGACTGATGAAGCAGATTTTTCAGAAGAACCGAAAGGATTGTATACAGGGGAGGGATCTCATCCCTCCAAAAAGCATAAAAGTGATGATGTGGAGATCCTCTGGGATGAACTACCTCTAAAGGAGTTGGTCAGATATGGGGAGCCAGATAAGAGCAAGGTGGGTTTTAGAGTAAATTATGACGGTACGTCATCTTCAGAACCCTCTGGGATATCGCAGGCCACTTCGGTAAGTAGAGCCGAAGTGAGAGAAGAAATTAGAAGCAAAAACAGGACCATGAGGGAGAAACTTCGAGCAGAACTGGTGAGTTTCGTAAACAAGTATCATACCCGGCTTACTATAGAGCTGGATATGGATAAATAACATCTAATAATTGCTATTACAGAGGCAGTGTTGGACCCTACTGCTAATGAAATCAGCTACAAGGCTCTGGAGGTAGCTGTGAATTTGTCAAAATTTCGTTTAACCGATAAAGTGGGCCTACATCAATGTATCGGGGAAATGTTAAGGGACGATGTCATGAAGCTTGCACTTTCTTTAAGAAAGCTCGAAGATAAATACAAAGAGGTGGTAGATAATTTGAAAAAGGAAAGGACAAATTCCAGGGGGGTCAGCAATAACCTTCATCATCTCAAAAGAATAATGAGCAAACATGGAAGCGACAAGGAAGGAATCCAGACGAAAATCATCCAGGATTTAGAGGTCAAAAACTCAGAATTGAAGAAGAGACTCAAAATTCCTCGAGGGGAATATGTGAAACTTGAGGAATTAGCTCAGGTGGAAAAAGAAAATTCGGCCCTCACAGATACCCTTGCTCGGGAAAGAGATGAGAACGCCAAAACAGTTGAAGAGCTGGCTGCCCTCAGATGGAGATTTACTAACTTGCAAGCTAAGTGGGATACTCATGTCTGCGTAACCCCAACTCCTGACCCAGCGGATGCTACCTCAACACAACTAACCAAGGCCCTCTCAGACCTACAGGTTTCGGAGAAACAAGCTCATACTGCACAACAGAGAATTCAAGAGTTGATGGCTAGGGTGGAACAAAACAATAAAATCATAGCGGCCCTGCAAATAGAGGTGGAAGAAGAAAAGAAGGAGAAGCAGCTGCAAGAGAAGGTTATCAAGGACCTGAATAACTGGATGAAATGAAATTCAATTCTCCTCGAAGCCAGGCGTCTCATTTGGACTGACATCAAGATGGAGGTAAGGAAGTGTTGGGATTTTATCACGTTGATGAATGAAAAGAAAATCGTTGTCTGATTTTGTAGAGACAAATTGTAGGAAGGACGGGCAGAAGCTGAGACAAAGGTAGCCATGGCCAAGAGGTATATCTCCTACCTAAATGGTCTACGCTCTGAGGAGTTAGATATGGGATTGAAGACCGTTTCATGGGAGTGATGGAAATCAGACGGATAATTGAGAAAGAGACAGCGCGCGTGAATGCATTGAGTGGTTTGGATCGAGTCGCCAAGGGAGTGGGGAAGTTTGAAGAAGAGTGGGACGAGCTGGTGAAAGTAGGCCTCCCATCATGTTGGGATTCTGTGACTGCCGCTTTCTCAAGTTTAACTAATTATGAGGAGAAGCTAGCAGCAGTGATGAATCAGACAAATCTTCCGTATGAGAAAACCACTCGCCTGAAAGCTGAAACTATAATTGCTGCCCTTAGAAAATAAATTTCCCTTCTCTGCCAGATCAGACAACGATTGAGGGTGCAAGTGGATTATTCAGAATTGACAGATATGAAAACCTTAGTGGAGATCTTCGCTACAATGCCCTTGCCAGGAGCGGCCATATGGCATAAATGTAGTAATTTCGCAAATGTGCCAGTGATCACACCATCCATCCAGTCTTCACCACCTCAGAAGCACAAAACTGGTTCATCCATGTCATCGGTGCTTCCAACTTAGTCGGCAGCTGCTACACCTCGCTCTTTCAAAAAGTGATGGTCATGTTCTGGCCCTAGTGGCCTTTTTACTTTTATTTTCTTACTTTTGTAATATCGGGTGAAATTTCCATTTTTCCCTATGCACTTTTTATTTTCTGTTCAATTTGTTTTACTTTCAGTTGGCACTCATGCTAAGGCCACTACAGAAATGATGAGAGGCATTCTTCCTCATCATCGGTTTTTGATTCTGATAGAGACAAGCAACAGAAAAGATATTTCCGAGAACAAATGTTGATCCAAAAATATCTTCTGCTAACAGTAGACAAAGGAAAATATAAAAGGAGGACCCCAAGTCTAAAAGAAGGTTCCTGATTCTGAGAATAGAGACTGTTATTGGTAAATTCCCTTTTTGTAAAGTTTTGAGGATTTCTTGTGTTTTATGTTGAAGAATCCCGATGGGGAGAATATAATGAAACGATTTTGCTGTGAGATGGCTTCCTGGTGAGATCATTTGCAGTTTTTACTCCTTGTTATAATCTAATACAAACGTTTTGGCACCTTGTCACTCTTGCTATGTCATATGTTTATGGAATGCGAGCACTTGATTAATTGAGATGAATTTATTTGTTTCAGATACCCATGTCTTTAGTCCATTGTGCTTTAAATATGGCTCAGAGCTATGATATTATATTCACATGTTTCACTTCATTTACTCATCTTTCTTCCTATGTTGACTGCTGATGGATTCTTATATGATATCAAGCCTATCTGTGGTTAATGTCTTCTCTATTTGTTGCCATTGTTACTTCGCTCCTTACGCTTTTATATCTGCGCACTGTGTTTCATAATCTGGCCCTTCTCGTAGCTCGTAGATTTAGATTCATCTTCAATAATATCTCCATAAGACCCTAATTACTTGCTATCAGGTATTGCTGCTTGTATATCTCTACTCTCGAGGTCTTGATCCCAGTTTATGAAGTTATAGAAATTTTTTATGAACAAGAAGATTTGTGCCACTGACCATGGTAAGCTTCCTTGAATCTTCTTGGCTTTAAGATGAATTAGGCACTGGTCCTTCACAACTCAGGGCTGTCTCTAGGAGCTACAACAGAGTATAAGATAAAGAAGATTATATTTCAAAACAAATTTGAAATATCTATGCTAGCAAAGAGGACACCAAGGCAGCCAGCTGCACCTAATCCACAAAGCAGTTTTTATTTTATTTGGATAAATAGGACAACATGCTCATTTGTTAAGCAGTTGTCCCTATTTTTGTTGTAAAGATATTTTATTTTCCTTAGATAATTCCTAGAAGCATTCTAGGATATTTTGTAAACATTTTTGTATATATACTTCATCTTTTGAAGTATTATTATGGAATAAATTGCGGAATATTTCTATAGTCGAATTATCTGTACTTGAAGGCTTTTGTGTTGCAAGTTCGAGTAGCAGACTGGATCAAATCATCTAGCATCATATTTCAGGATTTATGTGATGATCCATTGAAGTGAAGTACTTTCTACTTGTCATTTTTTATCTTCTTTGTTTTATGCATCCATATATGTGTTCCAAATTTGAATGATAATTCAGGAGTTTTATTTCAGGATTTGTTAAAAGCACCCTGTCTTTACTGTTTATCATTTCTATGTTTTCTACTGATTTCCAGAGTAGGGAACCCTTAATTTCTCCCTCTTTCTAATGACCTCTGTCTACTCCTTCCTAATCTGGATCAAAGAATCCTTCATTTCTCTTTATCCCGATTCAAACCACTTCACAAATCATCCTTCCAAGATCTTCAAAGACTTATCTTGCCTAGAAAACATTTGACTTTTGACCTTGATCCTAGTCCTGTCTACTTGACTTTTGACTCCATAGCCCAATGGACAAACATATCTTTCACTATCCATCTCACTAAGTGATTTTTTCTCACCAAACTAAACCAAAACCAATTTGCACAATCATAACTAGCCTAATATTTTATAAACCAAACAAAGTTAAATCTTATAGAGAGAGCCCTCTCTGAACCATACGAAGGCTAGATCCTAGAGTTTAAAATTTGGTTTGTGGTTACCTCTAGTGTTCTTAGAACTTTAAATCAAAATCTGAAAAACCTAGATAATTACTAGAGTGATAACATATTGGCGACCATACCGGGGACTTAACCAATCCTCAGTCTTGAAATAGTTCTTGAAGGAAATCATTTTTATCATTATTTTTCCTTTAAGATTTTTTATAGGTTGTGAATATTAAAAAAATGTAATTCTGGCTTCTAGAAAAAATTATTATACCAGGTCTAACCCGGATCCTAAACCTGCTGTTATAGTAGACAATCCAGACAGAATTTGGAAAAATAATAAACAGATAGAATATTTAGATGCTAAAGTTTCTTTAATTAGAGCCAATTCATTACCACAAGAATTACTAAGTTTACAAGATATGGAGTTTGATTTGAAATTTGAACATTTTTTATTTAGAAGCAAATAAGAAAGTAATTTAAATATGTTGTTCTAGACCCTGTTTTTATTTCATTTGTGGAGGCAAAGCAGGAAAATATTGCAGTGGATTCTGAATTAAAGAAAGTTAAAAATCAGGATAAACTTGAAGATATACATGCTACTATTCTTAAGGAAATTGATGAAGCTATTGAATTAGCTCAATTGTTAGCTTACACATCTAAGCCTTCTACTCCTCATTTAGATACCACTATATCATCTATAGTTCCCACTACTATCAAATCTACCGATCCATTTATCCCTAGACAACCCTTACAACCTAGAATATTATTTCCTTCATCTCCTACATCCATTTCATCCAGTAGTTTACCTTCTGATATTACAAATACATCATTCTCATTTCCTAGTAGTTCATTATATATTCCAGTTTCATTTCCTAGCATCTCAACTTCATCCTTTAGTTCATCCACTACTTTTTCTAGTTCACCATCTTATAATCCAGTTTCATCAGCCACTGCTTTAACTGCATCAGCTAGTATTTCTAGTTCAGCCCCAAGCACTTCTAATCTACCTCCTAGCCAAGCTAGAATTCAAGCTATGGCTGCTAGGTATGCTCCCCTGATTCTTCCAGCACAACTACATGATATGCCTCAGGATTACCAAAGTAAGATACCACAATTTGATGCTACTACTCATTACACAGCCTAACAACACATTAATAAAATGACAAATTACTTTGAACTCCATGAAATAGATGATTCTGATGTAAAAATGAGGCTATTTGCACAAACATTAACAGGGGAAGTTTAAAAATGGTTTAAAGATCTTAATGTTGGTAGTATAGCTAATTTAGAAATTTTTCATAGATTATTTTTAAATAAATGGGAAAAGAAGAAAAATACACTCCAAATATTGTCTGAATTTGATGCTATGAAAAGAGCTCCTAATGAATTAGTCCAAGACTACTGCACTAGGTATAACAGTGCTTACAATTCAATTCCTGCAAATCTCAAACCCACTCCTTACTCTATCTTACTTAAATTCCCAGATGGATTTGACATAGACATAGCTTATCAGCATAGGGAGAGAGATGCAGAAACTTTAGAAAGAATGCAAATAGATGTTGTTAGTGTAAGTAAATATTTTAGCTAAAAAAGCTAGATTAAGGAATGAGAGGAGAGTAACCATGAAAGAAGAAAATTCTAGTTCAGACACAAAAATAGATCAACTAACTAAGACTTTAGATAGAATGATGGATAGATTAGAAAACAAAGAAAGAATACCTCAATGGGATAATCAACAGCAAATTAGAAATCCCAACTTTAGAAAAAATACAAATTCAGGAAAATCAAAAGAATCAGCGCCTGATAAGACAATAAGACCCCCATTTCAAGAGAACTGCGCTGAAAGTTCTAAAAAAAATGATGATGATCAGGATACCATAAATCTGATGGGAATAGATGATAATAACACTATCTTTCTCACACAGGAAGACCAAGAGTTATTTGAAATGCAACAACTTCAATTAGATTCAGGTGAATTATTCGATTACAAACAAGGTTATGATTTTGTCATCAACGAAGTACACATTCAATATAACCTAAGAAGCAAGAAAAACAATGAGCCTTCTACTAAGAAAAATTCTCAAACACAAAATAAGAAAACAATAGAAGCTCCCACAACAAAAGTTCTGCAAATTCTCCATAGGGAAAATAAGTAAAATTCTAGTTCTTCCCAAAAAGTTTTCAGCCCCAAAATTTTACCAAGCCCTAAGATTTTCGATATAACAGATGAAGTTGCTCAAGTTACAAAAGATTCACAAAAATCTGTTGCTGCAAAAGCACTTAATTCTGCTAAAACAACAAACTTAGATCCTAAAACATCCACTGCTGGTCCAAAATCAGCAGATCCAAAAGCTGTCATTGCAAAAAAAACTTCTGATAATTCAAAATCTGAAAAAACATCTACTGCTTCACAAACCACTCCTGAAAAGAAAACTAAGAGCAGTAAAACACAAGAAACTCAAACAGAAAATGAACAGATAACTATAGAAAAACAAGATAAAACAACTCAAACTACAGTTACTAAATAAGAGTAAATTCAAATAAGTAAATCACAACCTTCATTCAATATGCAAGTTGAAATTGAAAAGTTAAAAATACCAATTCCTTTAACAGAATTGGTAAAACATTATTTGTATAAATCAACTATTACTGAAACATTAAACATGAATGATGCGGAAGACTCTGTAAACTTGAATGATGATCAACCAAAGTTGATTTTTGGCCCAAATGTCAATGGAAAGCATCAATATGGAGTAGTCCCTCCATTTTACATTAGTTTAGCTATTCATGACCAAATTTTACACAATGCAATGTTAGATTCAGGAGCTTCACATAATCTAATGCCCAAAGCTATAATGGAAACCCTGAACTTAGACATCACAAGGCCCTACAAGGATTTATTTTCATTTGATCCAAGCAAGGTAAAATGCCTAGGTTTAATTAAAGATTTGTGTGTAACATTAGTTCAATATCCTGGTAAAATTATACTCATGGACATTGTAGTAGCTGATATCCCACCCAAGTATGGAATGTTATTATCTCGCTCATGGGGAGAAAAGTTACAGGGATCTCTACAATTGGACATGTCATATGCTACTATATCAGCTTTTGGTCAACCAAAGAAAATCTATAGGGAAACATTGATGAAATATATGGTGAGTAGTGCAGAAAGATCAATAAATTACCCAATTTACACTACACCTACTGACCAAGATTCATTCATCCTATGTAACTCTGAAACTGACAATGAAATTAAGACTGAACTAAGGGAGAAAAAGAAAACACAAAACAATGAAAATATCTTTCATGAATCTTTATGGCATTTAGATTTTGATGGATCAGTTAATAAGCTAGGAGCAGGAGCAGGAGTTTGGATAACTAATATAGAGAAAATTCATGCAAAAGGTCATGCTTTCAGACTGAATTTTAAATGCACCAACAATATGGCTGAGTATGAAGCACTAATTTTAGGACTTCGGATTATCAAAAACTTAGGAGGCAAAAGAATAGCAATAATGGGAGACTCAGAGTTGATTGTAAAACAAATTAATGGAGAATATTCTGTTTATAATCCCAGGTTAGGCCAATATAGATAAACTTTATTAGATTTGATTGATGATTTGTTGGAATGTAATTTTTCTGCAATACCAAGAAAACAAAGCTTATAAGCACACTCCTTAGCAATTTTTTCTAGTACTTGTAATTTACCTTTTCAGCCTAATCATAAGTATACTGCAGAAGTAAAACATAGACCAATAATTCCATACAACCTCAAATATTGGCAAATTTTCTCACAAGATCAACAAATTTACCATTTTATGAATAATGAAGTTGAATTGTAAAATAGACACTGATTGTACCATAGATCAAGATTTATATAGTGAAATTGATTCGAATAATGTAGATGTAAATAAAGTAAAGTTTGCTAGACCTACTAAATTTAGTCAATCAGATATAGATAACTTAGAGAGAGTAGAAATTGATGATGAATCTGATGTATTAAAACTCAAATATAATTTATTACCAAAAGGTTTAACTCCTTTAGAAGATTTATTTGACTCAAATGATATTGCTAGAAAACCCAAAATGGAGCCACTTAGATCTGATATTGAGGAATGTAACATTGGCACAGAGTTAAAACAAAAAATGATCAAACTTTCCAAATCTTTACCTCAGCAAGAAAAAGAAAAATACGTAGCCCTTTTAAACGAATTTTAGGATGTCTTTGCCTGGAGTTATGAGGACCTAAAATCCTATGACACTAGTATAATTCATCATAATATCCCTATAAAAGAAGACAAAAAGCCTTTTAAATAAAATTTAAGAAGGATCAATCCTGTTTTGTTGCCTTTGATAGAAAAAAATGTAAAAAGAATGTACGATGGACAGATAATTGCACCAATCATATATTCTGATTGGGTTCCAAACCTAGTTCCAACCAGAAAAAAGACAGGAGAAATTAGATTATGTGTTGATTTTAGGAATCTAAACAAAGTATCCTTGAAAGATAATTATCCTTTACCAAAGATGGATCACATTTTACAAAGGGTAGTTGGTTCTTCTGGGATTTCACTTTTAGATGGATTTTCAGGATACAGCCAGATTTTGGTCCGAAAAGAAGATCAAGCCAAAATAGCTTTTACTACTCCTTGGGACACTTTTATGTATGTAAAAATGCCTTTTGGTTTAATGAATGCAGGGGAAACCTTTCAAAGAGCTATGGATATAGCCTTTGCAAAGGAAATTCATGATTTCTTAGTAATTTCCTTAGATGACATTACTGTATTTTCTAAGACTGGTAATGAACACTTGGATCATATTAGACAAAATTTTATTAAATGCAGGAAGTTTGGCATCTCTTTAAACCCTAAAAAAACCTTATTTGGATTAGAAGAAGGTATGTTACTAGGCCACATAATATCTAAGTAAGGAATTAGAATAGACCCTGCCAGAATAGAAGCAATTCTTAACATCATTCCACCAAGAAACATAAAAGAGTTACAAGCCTTTCTAGGTAAAATTAACTTTTTAAGAAGATCCATTTCCAATTTAGCTTAAATAATTAGAGAACTCAATGATATGCTGAAAAAAGATTCAGTTCTTAAATGGAATATTGAGGCCAAAAAATCATTTTAATCCATCAAACAGGCCTTAACCAAAACCCCATTCCTTATAAGTCCTGACTTTAAAAAGGATTTCATCATTTTTTCATTTGCTTCAGAGCACACCATTGCTGCAGTTTTACTGTAGAAAAATGACCAGGGCTATGAGCAGCTCATAGCTTTCTTTATCAAAACACTCAGAGATGTCACTTTTAAGTACAATATCATGGAGAAACAAGCCTTAGCTTTGGTAAAGGCCATTAAAGACTTCAGAGTTTATATTCTCTATTCTCACATCATTGCCTATATCCCAAATGCAGTTATAAAAGACATTCTTACTCAGGATGGTCCTGATGGAAGAAGAGGCAAGTGGATTGCCACAATTTTAGAATATGACATAGATATAAAACCCACTAGATTGATAAAAGGTCAAGGTTTAGCCAAACTCATGGCTGAATCAAATTTCCATGCCCTAGGAATAAATTTTATTGCCCAAGTAGATGATCATGAAGAGATGGTGACTCCAGAGATCAGTGAAACCTTTTCAGACCCACCATGGTATGCAGATATTATATTTGTATTACTAAACTTACAAGCCCCTCCTGGATTATCAAGAACAAAGCTAGATTCTTAAAACTAAAGGCACTAATATTTTGTATTTTAGACAATGTACTTTTTTGGAAAGATCATAGTGGGATTCTGTTAAATTGTTTGTTAAAAGAAGAAGTTGATGAAATCTTAGAAGAATTTCATGCAAGTGACTGTGGAGGACATCTCTACTGGAAGACAACTACAGACAAAATATTGAGAGCTGGTTTTTACTGGCCTACTTTGTTTGCAAATGTAAAAAGGTATGTGACCTCCTGTCATAAGTGTCAAATATTTGAGGGTAAGGAAAAGTTGTTACCCCTTCTCTTAAAACCCATCTCAACAGAAATGTCATTTCAACAATGGGGTCTCGACTTCATTGGTGAAATTCACCCTTCATCATCAACCCAACACAAGTGGATTCTGACAGCCACTGACTATTTTACCAAGTGGATTGAAGCCATACCCTCTAGGAAAGCCACATATACTGTCATTATCTCCTTTTTAGAAAGAAACATATTTTCAAGATTTGGAAGTCCCCAAAAGATAATTACTAACAATACAGCTGCATTCAAATCTAAAAATATTATTGACTTTTGCCATAAATACCACATTACCCTAGGCCATTCTACTACATATTACCCTCAAGGTAATGGTCTAGCTGAATCTTCAAATAAGATCCTTGTAAACATCATCAAGAAGTTACTGGAAGATAACAAAAAGACTTGGAACAAGAAGTTAGTCAATGCCTTATGGGCAGATAGACTTACCACCAAAAAATATATTGGTACATCCCCTTATCAGCTTGTCTATGGAATGGATGATGTTTTTCCATCTTCCTTAGGAGTACCAGTAATGAAGATTATCCAAGACTTACAAGTTGAAACAAATGACATTCAAAGAAGGATTAATCAAACTATTCACTTGCAGCAAACAAGAGAAGAAGTTTATGTTAAGTCTCAAGTTATCCAGGATAAGATAAATAAAATTTTTGACAGAAAGATTAAAGAAGATGATTTCTACATTGGATACAAAGTGTTAAAATGGGATTCAAGAAGAGAAGAGAAAGGTAAACATGGAAAATTTGATTTTTTATGGAAATGACCATATGTTATTTATGGTTACAGAGGTACCAATTCTTTCTTTCTGAAATAAATGGATGGATCAAATGTACTAGATGGACCACTAAATGGAAGAATGTTGAAGCACTACTACTCCTCTGAGGTAACAAATATTTAGTTTCATTTACTTTAAACATTGTACATATACATTGAAGATTTTAGACTGGATTGGATATTTTCCTAACAATGTTGAAGCCCGGAGAGAAGGCCCTAAGCTTTGAGAGGTAAAATATCATAAGTATGAGGGT